>JASANF010015252.1:0-50312 GCA_030248245.1 Trissonchulus sp. WLG1_4
TTATTTAACCA
Organism: Trissonchulus sp. WLG1_4; assembly: GCA_030248245.1. NCBI lineage: Eukaryota > Metazoa > Nematoda > Enoplea > Enoplida > Ironidae > Trissonchulus > Trissonchulus sp. WLG1_4. The sequence goes on from JASANF010015252.1 coordinate 12, forward strand.
ACCAAAATACAAAACAACATAATAAAATAGATCGTGTGTAGGCTAGGTACAATAAGTATACCTACCGAGCACCTAATACCTACATGCATACTATTACTACTGTACAATCCTTGTACTTTCGGTATCTTTTATTTTATATTGCAATTTGTATGTGCATTTTTTACTCACCAAAATGATTGTCATCTATTCTTGGATCCTCTCCTGTATTCAAGCAACGCTAATAGCCACTTCAATCAGCTAAACAGTTACAAAAGCAAACACTGCTGTCCGCTGCAGCAGCTGTAGACTAAACAAAAAAGTTATGTGGACGATGCTCAAGTGGTAGAGTTAAAAGTAGTAGTCTAATTCTGGATACTCATATCGAAACCTTACGTAAACCTCATCTAGCTAATCTGCGCTTTTCGCCGAAGTCAAATAACTTGGCGTTCTATTTTGAGATCCGAATTGTTGGAGAGGCCTCGTAATGTTTACTGTTCTATCTAGCTTACATCCGGCTGCACGGTCATTTACAAGCTTGGATGTAAAAACTGGCGTTAGAAGTTGGGTAAACAAAACAGGGAGAGACAGTCTGTCAGAGTGGGGATTGAAACAAAGAAACTAGTAACAGCAAATATTTAACCCCCTGAAACATTGCGCAAAAACTAACAAGGACTTCTGTCGCACTTAACGGGGGTTAGCCGTGGCCAGGGGGTGCCAAGGAGTTAGCTAGATTACCAAGATTAAGCTTAATCCTAGTTTAAAGCACAGCACGTTAAGAATGTCAACTGATTAGCATGTTATGTTAGTAAAAAGTGATCCTAAAGGGTCATTAAATGATGGTATATATTTGAGCCAGATCAACCCTTGGCGACGCAAGGACGGGACGCAAAATTTGTAGCCAGCTTGAAGTGCTTGTCACAAACAACAAAACTAATTCAACTGAGGAAATAAGCAGCTTGGGGAGGCTGGGTGCTGTTTTTGTTGCTATTCTGGGGAAACCCGGATTCAAGTACTTAGCTCGGGCCCCTATATAAACCCCCGGCCCGGCCCTGACAGCATCAGTTTGCTTGCTCTCATCACAACAGCAACTCATCTGCCTTCTACAGCTCCTGCACTCAACTGCAGTCAACCATGTTCTCTTGGGTCATCCTCAGCTTCGGCCTTTTGGCTGTGTTCTCCTCCTGCCAGGTATGCTCCCATGTTAAGAGTGGGATCTTTGACAAGCATCTGGCTGCACACTTAGCAAGCACCTGGGGGATTTTGACATAGTGCAGGAAAAATAATTGGGACCAGTGATGAGACGCTTTCAGCAACGTTTTTGAATAAATATGGCTCACAGTCTGGCCAACTAGGGAACACCAATAGGAGAATAACAATTTGCCAATGTAAGGTACATACTTTAGATACGGTAGCAACGCTACATTTCCCTGTTTTGACCAAAGATTCAGTTATTATCATTTAAACTCATAAAAGTCAGAGAGGAAGGCAAAATTTAGAAAACGAAACTCCTCAAGTTGCCAACTAGTTTGCTTCAAATACATAACCAACCACTTTCATTTCTTTCATGATGTTAAAGTTGCCTTTTCAGTTTTAGTTTCAGTTTCCGCTCACATCACTACTTTCTTAGAGCTTGATTCTCAACGGAAAATACTCAGGAACCAGTCCATCTTTCGGAAACTTTCAATATCAAGAGCATTACTGTTTCAGGCTTCAACGGCAGCAGTGTACTTCGACGAGAAGGCGGACGAATGGGTTGTGCTGACCATCCAGTTTGACGAGGGCAAGAAACTGAAGATCGTGCAGGGCAACTTCACCAAGGTCAACGACCACGTCACCGACGTCTATGATTACGACAACGTGAGTCACAAACAATATCAAGAGTACATCATAGTGGCTCACTCCTTATAGAGTGAGGCACTATTATATACTCTGTACTCATGATAACAGGGAGGACATACATTTACATAAGCAACACACACAGAGGATAATAGCTACTCTTATCAACATGCGCAAACAATTATGTAGAACAAATAAATGAAAATAAGAACTACAGAGATTAAAACGCTTTCTGATAATGAGTTACAATAAATCACTTATTGGTAAAAGTTACGAAATTGTCACGAGCTAAACGTAGCCTAAACAATAAAAAATTAGAGCAATACATTTGTTGTAGTTCTGTTTCAGAAAGTTGTAGCCATCAAGGACCACACCCAGGGCGTGTGCTTCGTGGACACCTTCGATAACCTCAAAATCGAAGATGACACCTATGAGAAGGCCAAGAGCAAATTCGGAGAGGAAAAGGTTGGTCACCTGAAATAACTGAAAAATATACCAGCAAAAGCATCAACTTTGCCAAGGTTTAGAAATAAAACTTGGTTCAATCTTAGTTTTCCTGAATTCAACGCTTTCCTGTTGCTGTATTCCTGTAACAAAACTGAAGCAATAGACCAAATTTATCTAAAATGTACTAAAGCGTTCATTATATTTTTCAGACCTACTTCCTCCAGAAGCCCCGAGACATCGACCGCAAACTGCTGGAGCCTGCCGTGCCCGAGAAGAAACTGAAGGAACTTGGTGACGCCATCCACGCCCACTGCAAGGACATGCCCACCTACCTGCTCACCGACATGAGTAAGGATATGCCCGTCCTCACTAGGCTGAACAAATATGCACCAAGAGCAAAGAAGTCTAGATAACGATTAAGGCGAAACAATAAGAGATTAGCTCAAATAACGACTCTGTCTTATTTTGGCAGTAGTTGTAATTGTTTGTTTGTTATTACTTAAGGCTGGCTAGTGAGAATAAAGTGTTCTAACCAAAGCCTGAGACATACAATAATTTAAGCTATTTAGATAATATATACTACCTATCGTTTACAGTTTCATACTGTCAGAAAGTGCATTGAATAATAATTGTAAAAGTCACCAAAAAGTAGCTTAAAGAATATCTTAACTTGATCTTATTCTTGCCAAAAATTTCAACTCGAATCAGGTTTCTAAACAATTTTACCACCCCAACAACAAAACCAAACCAGGAAAGGCATGATCATTTTTTCAGGCGCCGATGAGAAAAGGAAGCCGCCGAAACGAATTTGCCCCCCCTCTGGAACGGAGAGAGACCCCGCTCCCCCGGGGGGGATCCCCCCCCCCTTCTCAAACACAAAAACAATACCCACACCACCACCTCCACACTAAACATAAACACTAAATTACATAAACCATACTCCCATAACTGCCATCCCTCCTCCCCCCCCTCCCCCCCTTCCAACCACTCCCGCCGAAGACGGGGAGAAGCGCTCACTCGCCCTCCCGCCCTCACTACACTATCATAAAAAAGAAAATAAAAAAAACAAACAATATATCAATATTATTACATATTTTAGATTAAAACAACTAAACAACTAAAAAACCATCTATACAATAATAATTATAAAAATAAACAAATAAAAAAAATATTACATATAAATATGTTATATTTTTGTTTTATTTTTCTCTAATCTTTTTGCTATACTCTATTCCTGTTTCTCCCCTCTTCTTGTGTCCTCTACAATAAAACGTACCATTAATTAAAACTTATCATCTTCTTTTATTTATTTCTACTTAATAGCTATAAGCTTCATATTTCACTTAGCTATCGCTTACATAAACATAACCTAGAACAAGAACAACACAACAAACAGACCTACCAACAACACCCACAGACCAAATCCCCAACTCACCCCTCCCTTTCTCCCCTCCTATCCTCCTCACCCAACTCCTTTCTCCATGCCACCCCCTGCCCCCGACGCCCGGCGGACGGACCGGCGGCCGGACCCGCGCCCGCCCCCCACCCCTGTCGCCTTAGCCAGGCGAATTCACTAACTAACTTAACTTATATGCTTGAAAGGACTCGAGAGTGTGTACGGTGTTAACTGGGATTCGAGACGAATGTCTTTTTTGTCATGGTGTGTTATGCTATGGAGATAGATAATAAAAATAGAGATGTCACTCTATACAAGTCTAATTTATAGTCGGGGAATTGATACTCTATAAATAATTCCCTACAAACTGGTAGCAGAGTTAAAGACTTTGGACGTCAGCTCAGCAATGCCACGACGAAAAAGTCATGGCTCAACTCCTGCTCAGCCGATCAATGGTCCAGTTGAGATGCTCAAAGCCAAAAAGAGACCTTCAGCACGTGCTCTTGTCACTCGTGCTGTGACCCGCGCACGAATATTAATTGAAGCCAAAGATGTTCCACCAAGTGACGAAATTCAACTGCTGCTGGACGTGCTGCGACGCCGCGTAGAAACCGTTGACGAAATCAACTCCAACATACTGCGGCTTCTGAACGACCAGGAAGAAATAGATCAAGAGCTGCAAGCCATCAGTGAGTCTGATATGGTCGCCGAGCAATTAATCGTTGAACTGGACAATCTTCTAGTAAACTCTTTGGAGCAAGAAATGCGCAGTAGGCGTCAAAAACAGGTATTTTCAGTTGCTCCACCTATTACAGCGGAAACCCACGGAACAGGAAAAGTTCATTCTACCGTACCCCAACTATCGATGGCACAACCTATTGTTGTCGGTGGTAATTCCAGTGCCGCTGTAAGAGGTGACGGTAATTTACTGCACAATACCGGTACACGGCGAACGCCTAGTGCAGACCTGTCGAGTTCGGCAGAACAAAATTCTACTACAAGTGACATTGAATTCTGTGCTAACAGTAGAAATGGAAAAAATGCCTGCAGTAATGAACAAAGTAATGTGAGGGGGTTTCAGTACTGTTCAGGTTTTGAGAATTGGAATCAGTGGCAACTAAATAACTTTAAGGAAAGGTCTAATAGTTTAGGAAATAAGGATACGTCTGTTTGGGCAATCGCTGGCAGTACACCACGCAGTCATTGTTATGACTTCGGGGATCCTGCCCTGCATGATCCGATGGGACGCATTCAGGGATCAGGATCACCAATGCCAGTACCTGAAAACTGTGCTACCTCCACTGTTCCAGAAAATGTTGTTTTTAACCCATTGCGAAAATCTGGTGGAGGTAACCAAGATATCAGGTGCCCAGGTGCTATACCAAAACAATACCGGTTTTCTGAGCCTAATGTGAACAATTTTGCTTCTAATTTTTGTGCTACTGCAAACCCCCCGGTTTGCTCTTCCATTTTACGTCCAGGTCTAGTTCAGGTTACTTCGTCACCAAATGAAAATTCTTCAGCCCAAATACAGTGCTCTCAACACAAACCAGCCATATCCTTTTATAAGACACCCAAAGCTGAATTGCCAAGATTTGATGGTCAGAGACAAAACTGGATTCCATTTTGGGAAGTCTTTGATACTGCTGTTCACAGCGATCAAACTATCGATAAAAAGACAAAAATGTCAATCCTGAAGAGCTGTCTCACAAACACCGCCTATGACGCTATCAAGTTTCTGCATCCATCAGATGACAACTACAAAACGGCTGTAGAATTACTAAAAGACCGATTTGGAGGAAATCAAGCATTAATTACTGAGCATCATTCAGCACTTCTTAATATAGTGCCGCCGTCAATGAATTCTGTTGATCTACGTGCATGGTATAACAAATCGATGTACCATTTAAAACAACTGGAAAAATTAAAAATCGACGTAGCTACAGTGATTTGGGGAACCACAATAGAAAGCAAACTACCAAAAACAATCATAGAGCATTTGTATCACAATAAAACCGATCAAAAATCAGGCTGGTTGCCTAGTGAACTTTTAGCAGCTGCTGATAAGTACATTTATGCCATGGAACGTGCGGAGCAGTCTCATAAGGTTTTGTCTACTGAGCGTAACCAAGTGTTCCAAAACGAATCTACAGCAAATTATCGATCAGATTTTCAACAAACGCATGATATTCGAACAACGTCAACTGGCTCTCTCATTTCAAGAGCTAATCATACACATAGGGACACAATGGAGCCTAAAAACAATTTACGCCGGTTGAACAACGGGCCATGGTGTGTATTTTGTGACAACAATCAGCACTACAGTGACCTGTGTACAGTTTACAAAACTGTAGAGCAAAGACGAAGAAAGTTATTGAAACAACGCTGTTTCATTTGCCTCAGTAACTCGCACATCGATTCCAGTAAATGTCCAAGCAAGAAGCCTTGTTTTTATTGTAAAAAAGTGAAACAACACCATTCTGCTTTGTGTTTGAAAGAAGAATTAAGAAAGCAAGGCCAGGGCAATTTGGTAGTTGTTGATCACGAATTGGAAGACGAAGAATCGTCATTGGTGGCTTGTTGTGGTCCTCAAAGTGAAAGTTTTATGCTAAACGCGAAAACAAAGGTCAAGGCTGCAGACAATGAAAATCACAAAGGCATTATTGCTCAAGTTTTACTTGATACAGCCGCTGGAAAAAATTACATCAGCAAGGAGTTAGCCGAAGCAATTAACGTCAACCCAACTGCAACAGTTGATGAAACAGTGGTCGTTTCATATTTTGGGTGCAACGAACCGAAAGCCTACAAGACGAAGGCTTTCTACATTCAGCTTAAATTAAAAGACGGAAAATGGATTCAAGTATGGGTCAACATGGTGAAGGACCTAACGTCTGGTTTCAAACGAAGCACTCTAAAAACGTCATTGGAAAAAGTCCGACAACTCAGTCAAGCGTACCAGCTGGCGGATGAATTGCCTAATCAACCTGGTGAAATAAAAGTTGAGCTTCTCTTAGGTGTTAAAGTGTTTGAACAGTTGATGACGGACACACCAAGAATTAAAGTTGGCCCAGAACTATTTCTTAGAGAAACAAAACTAGGATGGATGTTATCTGGGTGCTCAAATGAACATCACGAACATACTAAAGAAGCTAGTCTATTCTGTCCAGGTCTAAAGGGAATCGATGCTGAACCGTGCCTTTTCATTCATTCTATTCCATCAACAAAACCTCTGGATGATATTGAAAAGTTATATGAGCTAGAAGGTATTGGCATAAAAGACTGCCCTATTGAAAATGACGACGACCAAGCGCTTCATAAATTCAATTCAACAACTATATTTGAAAAGGGTCGATATATGGTAAAGTGGCCACAAAAAGGAGATTTGTTAGACGATTTGCCAGATAACAAATTACTAGCCCTGGGAAGACTTCGAAGTCAAATGAAAAAACATAGCGGCAAGCATGTAGTTTTGAAACAAATTGATGACATTTTACGCAGCCAGCTAGAAAAAGGCGTTATTGAAAAAGTATCGGAGCACAACAGCAGCAACCGCCTTCATTACATCCCGCATCATCCTGTTTTTACACCAATGAAGACTACGACCAAGGTCAGACTGGTGTACGACGCTTCAGCAAAAATAAGAAAAGATGCACTGAGTCTCAATGCATGCCTTTACAGAGGCCAAGTTCTTTTACCAGACCTAGCAGGCGTCCTTCTACGTTTTCGACTGCCTCGAATCGCCATCAGTGCTGATATTGAGAAGGCATTTCTACAAATAGGACTACAACACGAAGACAGAGATCTCACGCGATTTTTCTGGGTAAAAGACATCACTGAGCCCGCAGAAGGAAAAAATTTGATAGTGTACCGCTTTACACGGGTACCGTTTGGAATGGTTTCGTCACCATTTCTCTTGTCAGCAACCGTTAAGTATCATTTATCTCAATTCGGTTCTGATACTTCTGAGCAAATAAAAAGAAATATTTACGTAGATAATGTGGTAGTTGGAGCCACAGAAACGTCTGAAGCTATTGAAATTTATCACACAGCCAAAAAGATCTTCAGTGCCGCCACAATGAATCTACGTGAATGGGCTTCAAATTGTCAAGAAATGATAGAACACCTTCCAGAATCAGATCAAGCAGAAGAAAAGGAACAAAAAGTTCTTGGCTTGACTTGGAAACCAGGAACTGATGTGATTAAAGTAGCCAAAGGAAAGGTTGCTGATAGTTTACCATTAACAAAGCGCAAGGTACTCCATGAACTGGCATCAATATTTGATCCACTTGGTTTATTTAACTACGCTGTAGTTAAGGGAAAAATATTTTTGCAACAGATTTGGAAAAAAGGTGCCACATGGGATGAAGATCTTGGGGCACAAAAACTGAAAGAGTGGGAGCAGATTTATGGCGAAATCAAACAAACAAGTGAAATTGAGATTCCAAGAAAAATAGGTACAGATATCAACTTACAGTGTGAGAAAACTAAATGTAGCCTCCTTGCTTTTGTTGACGCTTCTCCTCTAGCGTATGCGACAGCTATATACCTTAAGGCTGAAAGTAATACTACGACTACGACTGATTTGATTTTCAGCAAAGTTAGGGTAGCTCCATACCACAAAAATGTAACGTTACCCAGACTAGAACTTTTGGCCTTGGTAATTGGATCTAGAGCAATAAAGTTTCTTCTGAAAGAACTAGATCTCAAAATTGAAGAAAGTTTTTTATTCAGTGATTCGGAAATATGCCTTCACTGGCTAAATACTAAGAAACCATTGAGCATTTTTGTTGAAAACCGAGTGAAGGAAATCAAGAGCATAAAAGCCTCGATTCGATACGTTCCAACACAAGATAATCCAGCGGATTTGGCCTCAAAAAACAAGTGCCAACAAACCAAATTAACGGCCAAACTTTGGTGGTTCGGACCGGACTGGGCTAAAAAAGCAACTAGCCAGTGGCCTTACAGTAAAATTAGTTTGATTTCAAAAGATCACAAAATTAGTTTTGAAGCCGAAATAAGAAACTCGAAAAAAGATGTAACCCCATCTGTACCGTCTGGAGATGTTTCAGTGAAGAGTAAAAAAGGTCCTTTTGACCTAATACCTGAAAATCATTCCGAACTTCATAAATTGCTGAGGATAACAGCTTACTGCAAAAGAGCAGTTATCAATTTTGCCTGCAAAGATGAAAAATCAAAACGAAAAGTCGGACCATTACAAGTTGAAGAAATGAGCGAAGCAGCTCAAAAATGGATATTCGCAGTCCAACAGGAAAGCTTTCAAGATGTCATAAAAGAGATGAAAAAAGGTAAAAACAGTTACAAAATTACAGGTCTCAATTTGAAAATTGATGAAAATGGACTAATAAGGTCATACGGAAGAATTGCAAGAGCCAACTTGCCTCAAGAAACACTGCATCCGATATTGTTGCCTCGTCGCAATGGTTTTACTAACTTAGTTCTGAAGAGCATTCACGAGAAACTAGGCCATGCTGGAGCGTCACAAACACTTGCTGCTTTCAGAAAAGAATTTTGGGTGGTAAGAGGAAGAGTAGAAGTAGCCAAAGTTATACGAAACTGTCTTGTTTGCACAAAGAATGAAGGGGGCCCTTTCCGTTTGCCTCCAACATCGGACTTGCCAGAAATCAGAGTTACTTTCTCATCGCCGTTCAGCCATGTAGGACTAGACTACTTCGGCCCAATGTACGTAAAGAACAGAAAAGAAATAAATAAAGTTTGGGTTTGTCTGATAACTTGCATGGTTTCTAGAGCCGTTCACTTGGAGTTAGTGCTTGACCTCACAGCAGATCAGTTTCTGCTTGCCTTTAGAAGATTTGTAGCCATCAGAAGAATACCACGAACAGTTATCAGTGATAATCAGCCAGCATTTAAGGTGGTGGCCACTACACTGGATTTATGTTGGAAAAAAGTCTGTCAGGATACGAAGGTGACAAATTTTTTGACAGCTGAAAGAATAAATTGGTCGTTTATTCCAGAATATTCCCCATGGATGGGAGGTTTCTACGAAAGGTTAGTAGGCATAACGAAAAAAGTTTTACGAAAATCTTATGGCGGACTCAAATGTCTGACAGTAAATCAGCTTCAAACCCTGTTGGCAGAGACTCAAGCTATTATTAACTCACGTCCTTTAGTCCATGTCGGTGAAGAAACGGGGGTGCATGTGCTGACACCCGCAGACTTTCTGATCCCGGGAGGAGCTGGTCCAAGTTGGTGGCCAGATGTCAATACTGACAATGAAGATTCTAAAAACCCAACCTACAGTACTGACAAGATTTCAACAGCACACAACCTTCTTGAAAGATGGAAAAAAGGAAAGCAGCATCTGCAACAAACATGGCAATTGTGGGTAGACGAGTACTTGCTGAGTTTACGAGAAAGACCACAAAAGGCATCCATCAAGCAAGCGAAGTTGAAATCGTCACAAGAACCATCAGTGGGTGCAATAGTTCTTATCAAGGAGCCAAACATTCCAAGAGGACAGTGGAAGATAGGACGTATAAGGGAAATGGTAGTCAGCCGCGACGGTGAAATTAGAGTAGCAAAAGTTTCTACTCCTACTGCGGTTATTACTCGACCGATATCTATGTTGTACCCACTGGAAGTAGATCATTCTAATAAACAGGAATTTAAAGAAAAACACTCAACCGATAATGACAACGAAAGTATCCGAGACGACAGAAAAAACGATGAGACACAGGAGCTGAACACGGAGCAGACTGGTTCCATCAAGCGCAGCGCCTTCAGAAAAGCCCTCAAACAAATTAAAAATATGAACCTTGTCGGGGGAGTGTCGCCTTAGCCAGGCGAATTCACTAACTTAACTTATATGCTTGAAAGGACTCGAGAGTGTGTACGGTGTTAACTGGGATTCGAGACGAATGTCTTTTTTGTCATGGTGTGTTATGCTATGGAGATAGATAATAAAAATAGAGATGTCACTCTATACAAGTCTAATTTATAGTCGGGGAATTGATACTCTATAAATAATTTCCCTACACTTGCCTACTGCATTGTGTGCATTGTGTGCACTGTGCTTGTGTGCACTGTGTGCACTGTGTGAGCGGGTGCATTCTGTTTTCACATAGCCTGCTGCATTATTTCACACAATGCAGTAGGCAAGTGTGCGTGTGCGCCCGCTCATGCGCCCTCTCATGCGCCCGCTCATGCGCCCTCTTATGCGCCCGCTCATGCGCCCTCGTGTGAATAGGCCTTAAGCATTCTCAAAAAATGCATGGCCAAACATGGTAGCGAGCAGGAACCAAGTTGACAAAAACGAACACAAAACTATACGACTCTTCTTGAGTGCTATAACTATTCGAAATACAACTTAGCAACTCTTCATAGAAGCTGACCAAACCTCCACGAAAAACTCTAATGATTAACATAATCACCTAATGTACAAATGTGACTAACTAGAGAACCAGGTTAAAGCCTGCTAAATCAATAATTACAGTTTCACATGAAATAATTCTTACTTATCCAGCTTGAAAACTTGACCGTAGTCTATCTATCTACCAAAATTTCCAAACGCATTCGGCACACATAATTTACAACTTTTAGTTTTATTAACCTAATAGGCAATTTGCACATCTTTACGGCAAGAATATAGAAAAAAGTACATACATATACATATAAATACAATAATAATCAACTAAAATCAATGAATCCATAACGCTACAATTCCTCAGTGGAATTAGCATGACTGTTTGAAAATCCTAGCGGTATATGGCAGGCTCTACAGCGACAGGCACGGTCAATGTCCAGTGTAAAGCTGCTACTGTGAATACTGTCCGAGGTTTCATCAATATACCGTATCCGTTTGATGTCTTTCGGTATGAATGGGAAACCTCTGCCGGCGTAGTAACCGCGTATCACATAACCGTCTTGTATTATGGTCACTGTCTCGGCCCTTGAGAACGCAGCGTTACGCCTGTGCACTTGACGCAACAAGTCGTGAACGTAATAGGCCTTGCCACCAACTATGGAAAGCGCGGTACCAGCCCTGCGGATTTTACGGCCGAAATAGTGTATCTTTTGTATGTACTGTACACCCACTATATCAATGCACATGGTAGTAACGGCAAGGCCAAGGACAATATACACCAGTATTATATAGATATCTTGGTCTTTATTCGGTATTAAATCGCCGAAACCAACAGTTGTCATTGTGATCAGCGAAAAATAGAATGCATCAAAGAAATTCCATCTTTCTGTAAAATACAGTAACATACCGCCCAAGGCGGTGTAAGATAGTAAGATAATTAGTACCAATAAAGTGGGTATACTTTGGTCTAAATGGTCAGTTAAAGATGGATCATGCTGCTGACAAAGTTCGCAAAGACTGTCTACCTCTTTGACTGGCTTGCCACGCATTTCGTTATAGCGTTTCGACATTCTTTTGCGCATAGTCTGTGATTTTGACCACAGCCAAATGAGGTGCTCACTGAGAAATTTGCCAATATCGGCCACTGTCACTAGCGTCAGCGGGATGCCAAACAGGGCAAATAACATGCAAATTAGGCGGCCGTAATTGGTTATGGGCACTGGATTACCGTAACCTGAAATATAGTACTTGGTTTACACTTTCATTTGTACACTACAGCTGACAAAATAATGCTATGCTAGTAGCCATATGGTTTTACAGTCATAATTTTTGAACATTTAACAATGTTTCACACAATGTGGGACAACCTGCAGGATCCCCACGTAAGGCGTCTCATGTGGCACCTCATGGAGCGTCATGCCGCACACCATGGGGTACCCCAACAAACACCACACGCGTTTTCCCTATCGTATGAAACAGGCTTGGGCCTTAAGGATTATAGCCTTTCACCAGGGCCCAGTTTTATATTTTATTTGTACCGTACGTTCAACTCCACCGGGCCATTAAAATTTCAGCCATTTTATAAAAATCTACAATCATTCTATGATATAACAAATTTCCTTCATAAAAGCCTCCGTTAAACTCAACGGAGCCGTTGAAATTTTTATCAAATTAAAAAAATGTCAACGGTTCCGTTGAGCTTAACGGCTCCGTTGAGTTCAACGGATCATAACTATAAACTTTAAACTATTATAAAATTGAAATTTTTTCAAAAGACAAATTTCAACGGCACGTAGAGCTCAACGGCCGTTGAAATATTTATAAAATTGGGCGCAGTTCACGTACTTACACATTTAACGATTTCACAATGTTATACAGAATACATTTATTGAAGGATGTGAACAGTAAGTCCGTCCGTGCATGACCATTAGGCGGTACGAAATTAAATTTAGGATACTAAACCAAGAGTACATAATGATGAGAGTAATAATCCCTATTATTACTATTGCTATTATGTACTCTTGATATGTATAACTAACCAATAGTGGTGACAACAGTGCACGCAAAGAATACGGCAGATCGAAAGCTCCATAGTTCTCGTGTTTCGTTGTATCGAATTTCATCAGCAGTCATGTGATATTTATCGAAGGATGTGAACAGTAAGTCCGTCAGGTTGTGCAAATGGCGAATGGCCTCTGATTTAAAGTGGAGTTTGGATCGAACTGCGGACTGATCGCTCTGAGCAATTTCCCACAGGCGTTCCAGCATCTCTTCTGTATCCGACTCAATCTGTTAAGTTAAAACAATAAGCAAATCAATTAATAGTTATTTATTATTGAAATACTCACAAAAAATTATACAGCAGCATTAATCTGACAATTAGGGCTAGTTTCAGAGACACTTACATTTTTACAACTACTTATGCAGTCTGCATATTTCACCACGTAAGTCATAAGTACTCGCACAACTGCTTCGTTTGTCATCCTGCCAAGCCTTTCACACGAGCTGGGTTTTCAAGGAGATTTTACCCACGGGGATCCCCCCTGCGTCCCCATGCCCCGAAGTGGGATGCATGTGGATCCACATGGGACGCCTTGAAAATCCACCCCGTGTCGAATAGGCTTCACTGTTTCATTAGCCTTGTACGACTAAAGACCTTAAATGAACATAACTCAAACTTAAAACATCACCACAATGCATATGAATAAATTTTTTACGCTTTCAATGAGCTTCGGATAAATAAAACTTAATCCCACATCAACTTTTAATCCGCACCTGTGCCAAACTTGACGTCTTGACAGCGTCTTCGTTGGGCCGTTCGACAGAGTAGAAAATGCTGGCCCCGATGACAGTGTAGGTTATGGTGAGCAGCGTGAGGCCGATATGTGGCAAGACCAGTTTGGCGCGCTGAAAACAAGAGCCCCGAAACCAGTTGGATGCCTTGGCTGGCAAAAATCGACGCAACGAGTGTCGGAAGCCAAAAATATGCACAACCGACTGACTGGAAACCGGCGCGTCAACCAAGGCGTCACGCCGACGCGACATGGCGCCACAAATCTGGCGTCTGGTTTAGGTTTAGGCTTAGGTTTGGACCAGGGTCAGTAACCAGCTCACATGACCATACCAGGAGGCCAAATTGTCCAAGTAAACAATTCAATCAGCTATTGCGCTATTTAGGCGACCGGCCTTTTGGCCTGTGAGTGAAAGGGAGGGGAAGTCAGTGTTGCTTTTCCCTGTTTATATATATACATGTGTGTGAGGGGAAATCTCTGTAATATGGCCAGTGAATACCTCCTATTTAAGCGTTTGGCCTGCCTTTGATATGTTTCTCGGAGCATGCGTAATTGCGAATTGGCTTCAGACTTTAATGGTGCCGAACTCGGACTGAAAAAGGGTTCATCGACAAGTTAATGAAACTTTTGCCAAACCGCAGACCCGAAGCACAAATAAAGATTTCAAATTACGCCCTACGTACGGCTGGGAGACAGCCCAGCACTGGTAGAGCCTAAATCAGGCAAAAAAGGGTTTCATTCAAAATTTCTATTATTAGCCTCTCATTAAATCTCGTAAACGGATATTTAGTGCTGCTAAATGAGCCAAACTCAGTTGAAAAATACTGAAAATGTGAATGGAGCTTCACTCAATGGAAATGGGTGTTTTCAGGGAAAATATTTCACTGAACACACACACCTTGGTTGATCGTGGTTAGTCAAAGCCGATGCGGAGATGCAGTGCATGGATGGGAAAATCTTGTATGTATATAGTATGTACAGCTTGCTATTTACGAAATCCATCAAATATGTTCTATCTAATAAAAAAAGCAGGAATTGCTGATCGGTTCAGCACAGTGGGACTTTAAAAACGTAAAAAAGTGGGACGTAAAAAACTGTCCAAATCAGTGTCTTGACAATCAATGGAGCCATATTTCATTAATATTGCAATCAAAATAAACAAGAACGAAATCATTTTTTCGTTAATTTATTTGTTCTATAGTTATTAACAAAGTTACATAATCATCAAAATGTCATCACTTGATTAAATAACAAAAAAACTTTTACATAGTTTAGGTTCAACGTTTGTTTTAGGTTACTCTGGGCTAACGTTTACTGTTCAAAGTTAACCATACTTGAAATTGACCATACAGACACTTTTAGCTGACGGACAGTTTCCTGCAGATATTCTTTCAATTCAATGCGGAGCATTTTGATTCGGACATTTTTGTGAAGGGGAACCCTTGCATCCAAAAATAAGTCCCAAATACACATGAAAGATGTAATATCAAGAGTACTTATGTAATAAGCTCCATTATGTACATACTCTTGGTAATACCCAAAGTACACAATAATGTCTCACTCTTATAAAAGAAGAGTGAGACATTCTCCTTCCTGCCAGTGCTGTAGTGCAGGCAGATGCACTCGTCGTTTCTGACCAACATGTTCAAGTTTTGTTAAACAAACAGGCAGCAAATCGGAAGCAAGCTCCTGTTCTGGTTGGCCAGCCGTTTGTTCACATGGTCCATTCAGCACCTTGTCCTTGCTGACTTATTTGAACTCACTATTGCGGGGTCTGAGCTCAGCCCACAGAATACAATTATTTTTACACTTATTGGCGAAGTGGCCTACATGACAAAATGTAAATTTGGTCGCTTAAAGTAAAAAAACTAACTGTCGCGGGGGTCTGGGGGCGGCAGCCCCCAGAAAAAATGGAGTTTTTTCTATTTATTGGACAAATTTGGTCAACTGGAGACGTAATCAAAAAAATTTTCCGACAGGTAAATTAAAAACAGAAGATGGGAATTTCATATCAGACAGTATATTACACAACACAAGCATATATAAGCTTTCATGAAAGTTAACAACAAGGAATGGTAACGGTAATATAGTTCGCAGGGGTCTGGGGGCGGCAGCCCCCAGGAATTTTTTTTTAGAATGTATTAATTTTTAGGCCAAGTTTTGTCAATTGGAGACGTATCAGAATTTTTTTTGAAAGGACTATAAAAACCAAGGGGCGACCCTTGTCGACAATTTCTTCAGGTTCCCGTTTACGCGGCTCGGAAAAAATTTTTTTCGACCCACGCAGCCTAAAGTGGGTACCCGCGGGTCGAATCACCGCTCAAATTTTCCGACCCAACCCAACCCAACCCGCGGGTACCCACGACCCACGTCCACCCCTGCGTGCACACAGTTGGTCGCTTCCGATTGGCCGCCTACCTATTTAACAAAACTTAAACAGGTAGACCAGAATCCACTAGCGCATCTGCCTGCGCTAGAACCCAGACAGGAAGGAGAGTGTCTCATTCTTCTTCTAAAAGAGTGCGACTCTTGATACTATGTACTTATTCGTGACAAGTCCATTAACAGACTATATAAGAAATAAGAAATAAGAAATAAGAAACCTTAATCCAAGAAATAGTGTCTGATTGCAAATCCTCATAGGAGTCATCCTCCAGTTCTCCTTCCTCGTTCTCGACGTAAACATTGGGCACCGCACCATCCACGTGCTGCAGCATAGCCATGGCCATAGACTGCTGCCTGGTAGCCTCCGTGGGGAAAACATAGCTTTTGGCCGCCACCCCCGGGCCCCCATTACTTTCGGGGCGATAGCAATTACTGACGGCAATGCGACTTTTCTCTAACAAGTCCTCTAGTTCGAAACTTTCGCCAGTTTCCGCGTATTTTTTGGCTGGATTTGTCCGTTTGCCCGCAGCTAGCATGGTTTGTCCGTTAGGCTAGCTGTGGGGCAAATTAGGGCAGAATTGAAAGCCAACGGTTTGAGTATCATCAAGTTTTTGGCCAGACTTAAGGGGGTGATTACCGGCACTTCTTGACCAACGTCATTGAGTGGTCCATAATGTTCCATTAATTCCTGGCAAAATTTCCCTCATTACCATGCCAGTTTCATCCAGCCTAAAAGAAACTGCAAAGAAAAACAATAAATGACGGATTTTTCATGGGTGGAATTCATTTTCCTGCCAGAAAGTGAAATAAAAACAGCACAATTTGCCTAGCACAGACCGTGGGCGACTAGTTTTGATAAAGTGATATGAATGAAAAGGGCTTGGAAGTTTTCCCAAAAACCCAAACGACTATGCCAGCGCCCCGGGGATTCCAGTGGTTTTGCTGGTATGACGATGGTTGGTATGATGCTGTCTGAGTGATTACTGCTATCTCATTACCTCACACCAAGGGTGCTGTTGAACCAGTTACCAATTTAGCCTTAATGCGCAACTAATTTACCGGATTAAAAAATTTATTTAGAGGGACTAAATGACTGAAAATGACACCCACTTCCGGGTTAATCAGCTTAACTTTCACTGACTAATTTTTTAAGCTGAGCTTCACGATAAGCTGGAGTTAACTGAGCATGTTAGTGCTAATATATACCTACTTCTCAATAAATTTCTTTTCACTGATGAAATGCAGTTACGGGAGAGAGATCGTACTAGAGTTACGTAGCTACAAAAAATATCTAGCTTCTGGACTCGAAATAAAACTAGCCCAAAATATCTAGCTTCTGGACTGCTTTAAAAAAACTAATTCAGACTTGCAGCTTTCAAATTGAGAATATTCTAAAACAAAAGATGAGCCTCACATCCCTAAGCTAGATCAGCCGGACTTTTTGTCCAGAAGTTTGCTTTACGTTTACCTTTCTATAAACAGAGTTTCTCAGGGCCTATTCCTTTGCCGGATTAAACGGACTGAACTTATTTTTGTTCAAGGTTTTGGAATGGCAAATCGGGTTAAACGGACTAAACAAGTTAAAATAAGTCAGCGGCTTAATTTTAGTCTCACCCCATTCCAAAACAACCACTGGACTAAACGGATTTAACATGCACGCTTAAGATTAGCGTGCATAGGCCAGTCCGTTTAGTCCGATTAAAAAGCAGCGCGCTAAAAGTTCAAGTCCGTTTAATCCGGGGATTTTGGAATGGCATTTTTCAGCATTAATTTTTAAAATGTTTAGTCTGATTATAATCAACCCTTTAATCCGGTAAAAGAATAGGCCCTAAGAGTACATTTGAGCAATATCAGAGCAAAATTTGATAACACCTGACCCACACGTGGGTGGAACCAGGGGCGCAAACATTACCAATCTGTCACATTTGCTCAACAATTTTTTTTCGAAACGTACAGAAAAATATATTAATATTGATTAATTGATATAGCTCTTAGAAAAAAATATCAGTGTGAACTTGACTGGTTTTCTGACACTTGTAGCCTTTAGCGAATATGTAGCTAATAAGTCATTAATAATCTAATATGTGGCTAATAAGTTATGAATAAGCTAATAAGAAAATAAGTCAATAAGTATATAACTAATAAGATAGATATTCATAATAAATTAAGCTACATACGATTACAAGCTAAAAATTATCTTTACGTTTTTGTAATATCTGTCATCGTCATTAGTCGGACTAGTTTAAAATTCGAGGTTACGGTTAAGGTTCAAAATAGTCAAGTAATCTACAGTACTGTGCAAAAAAGTTCCCTCCTCGTCGGTGTACGACGAGCTTCATCCTTCGCGAAAGGTGACGAACGGTGGCCGGAAAGTGACGAAGCAAAATTTTTGTGTTTATAGCATGTGGAAGTCTATTAGAGTGCCCTGAAGTAAGTTTGAAGTACAGTACAACAACCGCCCTTCAACAGCGGAAGTAGCTGAGCTTGAGCACTAGCTGAAATCGTTAAACCCGAGTACAAGTGCTAATCAATTTGCCTCAGCTCTAACTCTCTTGTAAGCAGCGACCTTTGATTGCATCAAAAAAAGCTACTTGACATAAAAAAGATACTTAACCAAACCAATTCAGACGCCATCGGGTCTCCAAATGAGTCCATAACGAAGTCAAACTATCGGTAGTTTTTTACCAATAACAGAAGCTTTGTGGCACTTATGGGTGCAATAAAACAAATCATGTGTCACTTTTGACCATTCTTTTTCTTAAAAAGCCATTTTTGGTTATTTCTGGCACTGATACCGAAGAGGCTGAGCAAGTGAAAGGAAAATTACAGCTCAGAACCTCAACTGGCCTAACCGCTCAATAGTACAGCACTTGAACAGCAGACGAAGATATTTAACCCTTTAATGCCCAGTTTATCACTGGCTAGACAGCCTCATTCTGACACCTTCTAGTTTTTTGGACATTGCTCGAGCTACGTGCGTCGTAGAGAGATCGCGAAACCACCATTCGATAGAGAAATGAATGGTGAACAAAACATAATCAGTCGATTAAGGGTCTAGGACGCACCGTTTTTGCGTTATAAGCGCTCACAGTTGAGAATTTTTAAAAATTTGCGCCATCGCTCAGGCATAATATGTACCTCATCCTAGAGTAGGAACACAGCAACTGTGCGCCTGCCGTAGTTGAATGCTAGAAATAACCGATATTATCCGCTGTATCTGATGCACATAAAGCAGATTGCCGGAGCTGCATTTAGATTTCGTAATGTGGCCTCAAAGAAAATACTACTTTTGCGATGAAAAAAAGTCAAATTTGCACATTGCTTAAATGAGCATAGGCTTCGCTGTGTGGCAGTAGGACTAAAAATTGCCGGCCTAATGCGAAGACCTACAATTCCCCATAAAAACAGCTAAAAGATCTTGTCACTAGAATAGACTAGTCAAGTTGCATAGCCCTTGATATGATAGTTCATCGTGGGGTATCTCCCATGATCCTTTGGGCATGATAGGGTTAACACAGTTAAGGCATATTCACACGAGGGCGCATTTTGCTCCATGGAGCATGAGCGGGCGCATGAGCGGGTGCACGAGCGGACGCAAGAGCGAGCGCATTCTATTTTCACACTGCCTGCTACATTATTTCACACAATGCAGTAGGTAAGTGTGCGTTTGCGCCCGCTCATGCGCCCGCTGATGCTCCATCGTGTGAATATACCTTTAGGGAGAATTTTTTCTTCAGTAGAAAATTTTTAAATCTTTTTGCGTTCTTTTTCTTTCACTGTAATAGGAGATGCGCTATTGATTATTTGTACGATAAAATTGATTGGAAATGACAATATAATCGCTTTTGGTGAATAACTTTTTTCAATAAATCCCCATATCCTGCCTCGTGTGGAATTTAGATGCTCTTGGATTTAGATTTAGATAAACTAAAAAAGTCTGACCGAAAAATGTTGAAGATTGAGGGAAATTAGGTCCCATGATTTTAGCAGCTACTCGCTGTACTAAATGGCTAAACTTTGCTCTTTTGAATCACCCACAATTTTTGGTCAGACTTTAAGTATTGTAAGCCCAAGAACTTTAGATTTAAATATCTTTTTCATCAAGTTAATAATTTACAAAGACCTACAATTCCCCATAAAAACAGCTAAAAGATCTTGTCACTAGAATAGACTAGTCAAGTTGCATAGCCCTAGATATGATAGTTCATCGTGGGCTATCTCCCATGATTCTTTGGGCATGATAGGGTTAACACAGTTAAGGCATATTCACACGAGGGCGCATTTTGCTCCATGGAGCATGAGCGGGCGCATGAGCGGGTGCACGAGCGGACGCAAGAGCGAGCGCATTCTATTTTCACACTGCCTGCTACATTATTTCACACAATGCAGTAGGTAAGTGTGCGTTTGCGCCGGCTCATGCGCCCGCTGATGCTCCATCGTGTGAATATACCTTTAGGGAGAATTTTTTCTTCAGTAGAAAATTTTTAAATCTTTTTGCGTTCTTTTTCTTTCACTGTAATAGGAGATGCGCTATTGATTATTTGTACGATAAAATTGATTGGAAATGACAATATGGGTAATCGCTTTTGGTGAATAACTTTTTTCAATAAATCCCCATATCCTGCCTCGTGTGGAATTTAGATGCTCTTGGATTTAGATTTAGATAAACTAAAGAAGTCTGACCGAAAAATGTTGAAGATTGAGGGAAATTAGGTCCTATGATTTTAGCAGCTACTCGCTGTACTAAATGGCTAAACTTTGCTCTTTTGAATCACCCACAATTTTTGGTCAGACTTTAAGTATTGTAAGCCCAAGAACTTTAGATTTAAATATCTTTTTCATCAAGTTAATAATTTACAAAGACAAGTCTAGACAGATGCTTGAGTAATGGTTTTACTGTCAGGATACATGCTAGATGTCAGCAAGATACTCAAAAAAGATTTAAGTTATGATGCAAAGGTTTATTAGTTTTCACTAAAACAAGTAAAGTCAATGAAATTAAAGTCACGCATACCATAAACATGTCATGGGCAACTAAAAATTATGCTCTAAGTCGTTCCCCATTTGGATCCGTCTACTAATTGTTTATTGGCAAATCGTCAAAGTTTAACCCTTTAATACCCAGATCCCAGAGTATCTCTCTCTCTGGGCAGCCTCCTCTCTCTAGACAGCCTCATTCTGACACCTAGGGTGGATTTCACAAAGGTGGTTTTACTAAACCATGGTTTTACATACGCACGTTTTTATATGATTTGCACATAATTTCATTACGAAATATCGCCTGATTCGTTACAAATTTCGTAGATTTTCTTAAACCATGGTTTTAGCGCAGTCGAAATTTGAAACCTGCAGCACAGCAGGTTTCACAGCTCTGTTCTGCTGAAATGTCAGCTGAGCTAAAACCATGGTTTGAGAAAATCCATAAAATTCGTAACGTATTCGAATCAGACTAATCGAATTAAATTATGTGCAAATCATATAAAACGTAAGTAAACCCATGGTTTAGTAAAACCACCTTTGTGAAATCCACCCCTAGATTTTTGGCCATTGCTCGAGTTACGTGCGTCGTACAACGATTGCCAAACTGCCATTTAACAGAGAGATGAATAGTGAACAGAACATAATCAGTCGATAGTCGATTAAGGGTCTAGAACGTAACGTTTTTAGCTATAAGCGCTCAAAGTTGAGAAGCTTGTAACAAGCACTTCTGTTGACGAGCGCACATAATTCGACGTGACCACAATAAAATATTATTTTACCGTATCGGTAAAATTAGGCGCGGCACGCACCAAAATTTTTCGTCAATACCAACTACTTAGTTTTTCATTTTTAATCGAGTCTGAAAATCTGTTCGACGATTACGTTTTACCAAGAGTACATAATAGGAAGAGTATGACACTCTTCCTATTATGTCTAGCAGCGCGCGTCCAATGCGCAGCGCGAAATAGGCCTTTTATGTACGGTTTTGAGGGGGGGGTACCCCCCCCTCAACTGAAGACCCCGTACTCAACTCAGGGGGGGGTACCCCCTACTCAGTTCGATACCCCGTGCTCAACTGAGGGGGGGGTACCCCCCCCTCAACTCAGCACCCCGTCTTCAGTTGAGGGGGGGTACCCCCCCCCCCTCATTTCAAAACACTGACAAAGTCTTTGCGCTACCCCCCCCCCCTCAGTTCAGTACCCCGTCTTCAGTTGAGGGGGGGGGGGTACCCCCCCCTCAGTTCAGCACATCAACAAAAGTCCTTGTCAGTGTCTTGAAATGAGGGGGGGGGTACCCCCCCTCAACTGAAGACGGGGTGCTGAGTTGAGGGGGGGGTACCCCCCCCTCAGTTGAGCACGGGGTCTTCAGTTGAGGGGGGGTATCCTGTGTTTCGCAGTCACACGCCTTAACCGTTAGGCGGTAGGCCACAGCTCCGTTGGGTGATTTGACTAAAATCGTAACTAAATGCTTTGTTAAGAGCATCACGGCAGGAATTGCCTTAAAAGTGATTCAAAAGAATCGATATTGCAGATCATAGATTTTCAATCTGCCATTGTCGTTTGTTATGCAGAGACACGCACACACACATACACACACACAACCTACGCGCTGCGAGTTGCACACAAGTCACAGCTGGTCATTCCAGCAGGTTTCACTGATGCATTATCCGCTGTTTACGATGCACAAAAAGCTGACTCCCGGAGTTGCAAGCGAATTGCATAATGGAGCCATAAAAATACTTTTGCGATAAACTTGGCGATAAAATCAAATTTGTTCATTGCTTAATTAAGCATAGGTTTCGTTGTATTGCAATAGAACTAAAAATTGCCGCCGAATACACAGATCTACAATAATTCCAAAAAGAACAGTTCAAAGATCTGTTTACTAATAAACCAGTCAAGTTTGATAACCCTTGATTTGGTAGGTCTAACCCACATGATTCTCTCGGCATGAAAGGGTAAAACCTTATTGTGGGAAATGTACATACGAAACAGATTAAGATAAATATACGGGTCCCTTGCCATCAAGAATTTTAACCACACATGTGCACTGTGCCGCTGAGGTGAGGAATTCTCAGAAGAGTAGTGAGTGAACCGTTTTGGGGAGCGGGGCGCTTTGTCAATTTTTTTAAAGATTACCGATTTAGGGGAGTGAAAGCCGATCTGGGGGAGAGACAGCGAAGGAGCTTGGGAAAGAGGAATCCCCGCACCCACGTATTATTTTTGTACTCTAAAGTGTTCGACTGAGACAAGTTATACAGCCTTAGACCATGCAATAACTGTGTTATTAAAATAGAGAACGTATGATTTCGTGCAGATACATCAAAGCTTAACAATACTAAAACAAAACAGACAAAAGTACAACATATCTGTACAACAGTCATCAAGTGAAATAAGTCAAGCTCAAGTTAATTAACACTAACTTGGTTGCACGGCAACTACATACATAGACAAAGCTGCTGATGCGTATAGAAATTTCTTGTGTTCTGGTTTAGAGGGTAAAGCAAGTTTTTTTTGCTGAGTGACGAGTAGTCACAATTTGAGACCTGAGTAGGCTGAGTGTCGATATTCCAGAGGAAATATTAATCGCGACCATTCTTTGTGAATAAATTTTTTAAATCCCTCTTTCTCTTCACATTAACTGCTGAGTTGTTCCAGTTTTAACGAAAAAAAATTGAAAATTGAAAAATACTACTTTTATGAAAAAAGGTAAGGTATCACTGAGATTGTATTGTAACCCGAATCACTGAATTCACAGTCCAGAGTGATCGATCTCAGTAATCCCAGTCCTAAATTTCGGACTAAAAATCTACTTAGCCATGTACAGGAATGTGCCATACGGCCCTGACACAAACACAATTCAAACATGCACATTTTCACCTTGATTTCTGTGCAAAAATAATGTAATCAACTGAGCCCTACGTCTGTAGTTTCTGAGTCACGGCCTTCTTGTGGGGGGCAAAGCCGCTATTTATATGTCCACATTTCTAAATCTACAAATCACGATCTATGACATTAACGAATCTTCGCAAGACGGGTATAGCTTGCAAAGATGTAGGCTGTTCTTGGCAACGATACCTAAAGATAACGATACGTAACTATATCTCGGATACTTGAGGCATCCTCGTGAGTCGTGACGTAACTAATTTCTTGAAACATACCTCCGGAAGGTTTGACTAATGTGAGATAGTGCAGTTGGTGCCAGTCTGAAGCAACATTATGCTCGAAAGGGTTGAAGAATTTACGTTTGTCCGCAAGGTCAACTTTTCACGAGTTGCGAAAATAAGCAATCTTTGGCCACTCGTACGTGTGCTAGTTTCTATAGTTTCTATTGACGACTTCAAGAATTAGGCGATTCAAAAAGTTACAATTTTCTATTGCTGTAACGCCATATATCTCTACGCGACTAGCATAGTTCGACAAGCTATACACATATGTATACAATAACTATAGACTAGAAACATATAAATAGCTAGTAGGCTCAGTGAAATCAACCGTTGGCAAAGATGCGTATCACTGAACCTGGTTCAGACAATGAGACACTGAAGCAGAACGTTAGCCGCTTATTTTGAAGAGTAAATTAAACTAAGTGTATACGACACGTGTTTTTTACGTGTAGTGTGGGTATTATGGGTGGGCTAATAGAGTATGTTATGAATCCAATATATGTACTATGGGTAGCCCGGTATTGTAGTTACCACCGTTACCGCTGGGATAATTGCAACACTTTGCTGTTATTTCTGCAAAAACCGTGGTAATGCTGATTACCACGCCTGCCGAAAACTTCGAAATCGTGGTAAAACATGCCGTGAAACCTCATTACCACTTAATAGAAATGAGCCCGTGGGCCGTGACTTACTATCAAGACCAAGAGTACAGAAAAATAAGTAAAAGTGTATCTCTAGTTGGCTGACTTGACAGCACGGTAGATGCGTTGGATATTAGCAGCCTAAAATCATCCTCAGCATTTAACATATCCAGTCACAGTGGCACACAACAGATTGAGTGAAAATGTCCACAAATCCAACCAGGAATCCCTAAAATTTGACTCATTTCTATTTTCGAAAGTATGTAGGAACTGAATAGTTGCTGACTCAATAGTTGATCGGAGCAGAGAGGACTGATATCGTAGAATTAGTATAAAAGGTTAAAAATAAACAGTTCCAAAGTCCAGCTTGTCTGAGTCCCCACTGACCCAAAAACGAGCCGAAAGTCAGCCACGTTTTCTCAAAACAAAAGACACCAAGTCCTGAACCTAGACCACTGAAAACGCCTTATTACCTCAAAGCCTGAAAGAGCTCAGATGTACGTACATATATATATGGTGGCGCATTTAAATAAATTTCTTCGGGGAATTGTGTAACACCGCCAAAACGGCATCTCTCTGCACACTAACAGGCTGACTGGGTAGGATTTTGGAAATTACTATGGCTTATGTTTATAGACTTATGACATAACCTTTGAGCTGCTTTCACGGTCTAGGGGAGCATTTTTTGACGCCCAAACTTGAAATATTGAAGCATAAATCACCCTTTCACGGCTTTTTCTTCTTCTACAAAATGAACGTTAGATGGCAGGAAGTTTTAGTTAACTTTTTCTTCCCCATGCTTTTCATAGTCCAAAGAAAATGCGAATACTTGAGAATCCTTCTGGCCTAAAGTAGACAGGACGATAGATCAAAATTACGGGCAATAAAAACCAGTTTGGAATTTATTACGGACGGAAAAGTTTCGACGAATAGCAGGGTTGATATTCACAAAATAATACACAGGACCAGTGGCACTGTAATAGACAAAGTTTGATTTAAGTTTTATTTAAATGATTCAAAGCTTCAGTTTCAAACAATCGTCACTAAAAAGGAAGATTTTAGTCTATTATAACTTCTGTTCCCGGAGTAACAAGAGAACATGCTCAGAGGGGGTGTTCGTACTAGCTGCTTGGCCACTACAGGGGGGAGGGGGTTTAAGGAAGGATAGTCTACAGTCTATATCTGCTAGGTATTTCGAAATTTTCGGTGGCATTTTTAACGCAATCCTCAATGCAATATTTAATCCTTTTTCCTTGTGCTGAGGTTAAGTATCAGACCAGCTTAATCTAAACCACATGGGTGATTAACCCCCCTTTGTGAGTCTATGACCAGAAGTCATTCAGAAATAGTAAGTGATAACTGACAAGCAAAGCCAACTCCTCCATCCTATCAAGAGTACATAAAACTGTCACTCTGTGCTTTTTCAAGCTTCAAAAGTCCTCATAGTTGTAAGCTAACTCATTCGACAGTAAACAGAGGTCTCCAAGCCGGCACTTTTCTACCAAGTAGAATGCTTAAACACTTGCTCCCCAGGTCTAGTGTTCGGTAATAGTCTAAACTGACATCATTACTCTAATACAATCCCGCAGAACTCTTGCAACAAATTCAATTTTATTCAACAAATTTAATAACGGTACTAACTTTCCAAAACGAGTAACTTTTAATGAGAAAAACTTAACAAGCATGACAGACAGACAACAACACGGAGCAGTACCTAAATCGGAGACCGACCAATTGTAATTGAATAAAATGGGGATACGAACTCTGCCTTAACCCCGGAACCCAGACAGAGGGAATGAAGTTAGTTAAGGCGCAGCGTTCGCTTCGTACGCGTCCGTACGGGTTTCCGTTTGTCCGTGACCACACGTAATGGTTCCTTATAGCTGATTTTTGGAGACAGAATAAACACTAGACAATTAGTGCTTTTATACGTCAATTTATAGTCAATCAAGATAAATATTTCGATATCCCCTGGAGAGCGGGCACGAATTTTTGCAGAGAATGGCACAACACTATTCGTGAAATATGCTTGATCAAACACTGATCACACAAGATTCCCCCACGGCATCCATACGTAAACAAGCAATAGAATTATCAAATCACATCAATAGATAGCAAACATCGACGAAAAATACCCGATAACCTATGCTAGTGTCCTCACTGTCAGTACCAATCAAGAAGTCACGACTTCAATTACCTATCGTCTTTTCGTAACAAACGTCGACTAATCCAATATCGATTATCGGCCATTGCAGTTTCGGGGCGGCGCTGTTCATTTTGACAGCTTGCAGAGTAAGGTTATAAACACTACTGACAAAGGAACTTTGGGCTAACTTTTACTACATCTAGACCAACGCCATGCAGTTCGCAAACATTTCCAACTTGCAACCTATTGCTTACTAACACCGTTTTTCAACATCAAACGCACTGTCGCCGAAAACTCACCTGATCACGTTCACTTGGCTTAAAAGCTTAAAATATCGTTGAGCGATAGTCATATACTATAGTCACTGGCCAGGCTTGAGTCTCGGCTCAGGCCTAGGCTGAGGCTATTTTACTTTCCACCACTGGTGCCTAATAGTCACTGGATTTGGAACTGTCTCCACCATTGTGCGTAAAGAATTGTGCATGGAACTTCGGCATGAATCGCCTGCTTTCGCATTTGTAGTTACAATAATTGCTACAATAGCGAGACATTCAATTTACAGCAATTAGCCCTGCTGATAATATCCTCAACATTAAAAACCACCATAGCACCTGCTCACAATATCCATAATAACAAATACAAATATGAACCAATACCAATATCACCATTCATAAACATAACAATATAACAAAACCAACTAATATTAAATATTTTCAGCTATGGTTTCTCCCGTCACTTTTTCAATCACTCTGACCACCGCATGGGCTTGCTTCTCAACTTCTACTTTCTCGTCTGAAACAACAATAGAGTTTATTGCAAAACAAAACCAGCATAGAGGTGTCATTCAAGGTCGATTCACACTTGCAGCCGTTGGTCTGTTCAGCTGGCAAAATTACGAAACAATCAGACTATCAGATGAAGAAGAAAGTAAACTGAAAATTACTTGGCTACTATTTCCTAATTGGTTGGCTGAACGGTTGTAACTGTTAAGTATGAATCAACCCTTAAACTAGGGGG
This sequence comes from Trissonchulus sp. WLG1_4, assembly GCA_030248245.1. Classification (NCBI taxonomy): domain Eukaryota; kingdom Metazoa; phylum Nematoda; class Enoplea; order Enoplida; family Ironidae; genus Trissonchulus; species Trissonchulus sp. WLG1_4. Next base: position 28,139 of record JASANF010015252.1, read on the forward strand.
CCAGCATCTTTGATTCAATTAATCAGACTATGTAAAAATTGTCTTATAGACACATTAAAACTAATACAAATCAAAACATACGAACAATTTATAAACTTTTTCGAACATTAGCACTAAATTGTTCGCAAAATAGCAAGCAAATATCATAAATCGTGATCGCAACAACTGACAATTAATAAATAAAAACAACAAAAACGGTTGTTCCAAACTCTACCTTCTGTTAGTTCAGCAATAAAAGGCAGCGTTTCGGGAACCAATAGATTCACTATTTCAGAGCCCCATTTCTCATACAGCGCCTCCACCACAAGAAGGGCACTGAATCGAACCTGAAATTAAAAAAAATATTAGTAAATTTTAGAATATTTGCGTGGATCGCAAAAAAACAACTGCTTAAACATAAATCCTATTTTAGTGTCGTCAAATAAATCAGAGTGACTTGAGTATATTTCTCTAATCTTTAGGTTGAAATAGTCCAAGCAAGCAGGACCAAACTGAAGGTTCCTCCCAGCTCCCACATAAACAAAAGTTCGAAATCTCCAATCCAATAATCTATCATTTCCAAAAAAAATTGTATAAATTATCAGAATCTGAAATTTCTATTTCGAGCAATTCTTAAAATATAAAACTTCAGTGTACCTTTGATTTAGAACTTCGCGTTTTGAGCAATAGTGCTTGATTGAAATCCTTGCGATTGGCGTCACGTCTAAGAGCGGCCCCAAAGGCGGATAAGCAGGGAACGACATGGTCACAAACGCGCTGCTCGTAGTGGTCGATATTCACAGTTTCGATCTAAATAATCACACTCACAAATCTCTAAAAATTCTAAATCTGAACTAAAAGCCTAAAAATGGTAATAAAAAATTTGCACATTAGTGCATTATCGTGACTGACTCCGCTAGACAAGCCACTCCGCATTTGCATAAACTAAGTTTTCAGAAAGCTTCTGCATTCGTTTGCGGGAATATTGCAGCACTCAGTTTGTCCAAATTGTGATCGTTTCCGCCAACAAATTCGGCACCAGTCCCCGTTATGGAACCTTTTAGCCGAGTGCTTATGGCTTGAAAATACAACACAGTTGGCAGTTCGAATCACCAAGTCAGTCCTCGTACAGATGTAGTCACTACCATTGCAGGCACAAAAATAGAGATGAGGGGTACACCGTACCCAAGGGCTGAATCAGCCAGACAGATAGGTTCCGAGGTTACCTTTACCAAGAGTACATAATAGTGTATCACTCTTTATAGAAGAAGAGTGAGACACTCTCCTTTCTGCCTGTGTTATAGCGCAGGCAGATGTGCTCGTCATTTCCGGCCCACATGTTGCCGTTTTATGCAACATGTGGGTAGCCAATCAGAAGCGACCTTCGCTTCTGATTGGCTGGACGCCTATGCACGTGCTCCAATAAGCACGCAGGCGGCCTCACGTGCTCCAATCAGCACACTGGCCGCCATACAGCCATTTCATTGTTACATTTTGCCATGCTCGGTCGGGTTGGGGGGTTTTTTGTTTTTTTTGCCCAAAATTATATTTGGCCGATATTTTTATCACCGTTTTCAGCAATTATTGCTAGTATGTGCTGAATATGATGTTAACTGGTAAGTTAAATGTGTTTTTGACAAATTTCAGGCAATAGCACGTGAGGCTGCCTGCGTGCTGATTGGAGCACGTGCACAGGCGTCCAGCCAATCAGAAGCGAAGGTCGCTTCTGATTGGCTACCCACATGTTGCATAAAATGGCAACATGTGGCTTGAAAACGACCAGCGCATCTGCCTGCGCTATAACACATGCAGACAGGAGAGTGTCTCACTCTTCTTCAATAAAGACACTATTATGTACTCTTGCCTTTACTCTTCACTCTACACCCTTTCATTTACCTTTACCCTTGTACATATTGTCTCCCCTTTTCCCTTTTGTAACAAAACAATTAACACAGCTATCGACTTTTCCTACCTGTTTGATCAGTGGTTTCAATAACAGAGCATAGCGTTCGGAATTGACGAACTCAGCTCTGTCATAAGTGAACAAGTTCTGCAAACAGCTCATCACCGAGCTTAACAGTAGATTGATCATTGAGTTGTCATCGGCTGCTGCTGCTAAAACAATCAATAAGATGATCAATCAGCAAAATATCAGAAATTGACATGGTAAAAATACACACATCCAAATATAAACACATATACAAACAAAGCCATAGAATGTGCCAATATGTCATTTTTGCGTTAAAATCGCACTGAAGTGGATTCAAATATACTTCTAAAAACAGTAAATCATTAAACTCTCGCCGCCCCGAAATACGTCACTGAGCTGAACAGTGTTTCTGGGGGACAAGTAAACAGAACAGAATAAGCCTGACTCTATGGCGTAATTCTGTTATCATGACAGCCAACTTAATTAAGACGGAATTCGTCTGAATCAGACATTCCGGTGATCTAGACAACCTAAGCCAAAGCTACAAGATTAAAACGTATAAGCAAATAATTAAACTTAATACTTAGTACTTAAAAAGTTCATGTAACACACACACATTTGCCATAATTCGTTAAACATTCCGCAGCAATCGGCACAAACGGACCAGCAAACAACAAAAACAGGCTTTTCAATTTATCGGACAGCCTGAAAATAGGAAAAACGGAACTGAACTCTCGGACAAATATTACGAATTACTATTCATAATAAAGATTGCATGCTGAAAAGTTCACCAAGAGCTGCAATAATTCAAAAACACGTGAACCGCAAAATTGTTACTTCTAGCCTAAAATACTGTCTACAGCTAGGCCCAGGCAGATTATTAAATTGGATGTTTAGATTGTCGCAACAGCAATTGCGTCAAAATCTTCCCTTTCCTTAATAATTAGGGTATCTTAGGGTAAGTGGTCAGAGAAGCAAAAAAAGATGCCTATAAGCCCAAAGCCATAAACCTAAACCTAAGGGGAAATAAGGCAAACCTAAAAATGTGCAACCATCATAACTGTAATGCAACAGGTACAATGAAGATCTTCCGATCACCCACTTTAAGAATTCCAATAATTATTACTATTATTAAGCTGACATGTTAGAGAGGAGTATAAATCACACCTAAATCAAACTATAGTCGCTACAGGCAAAATCTTTCAATCCATTACGATCTATTAAAAAACTGTCTTTACTCTACTACAACCGTTTACAATATTATTACCTGTAAGCAACTCTGAACAGTGTTATGTGTCGGTGCATTGCGTCGAAGTCCGGGTTCTCGGCCCATTGCAGCATTTTGTGCAGAAACGGCCGGAATTTCACCTCCGACAATTTCAGTGCAAAACTCAGAAAGGCGTCAAGGAAAGACTCTTCAATGCTGTTGACTGTTTCCATACTTTTGTGCTGGTTCTAAAATTAGTGTAATATCAATCAGTAAGAATAAAACATAGCTGAAAAGACACTGTAGTTTTGGTTTTATCACATGATTCATTAAAACTGAGATTAATCACAACTATAACCTCGACTTTAATGACGCGACACATTATCTTTAATTTTGTCTGCAAACGTGTCTGTATCTTTACAGTATCAAATTTCGGATGTGGTTTCAAGGAAATCCATCATTTTTCAAACCGTTTTAATTAGTTCTGGTTGAGTTGACTAAATAACTACACGTCTTATTTATTTTAGTCCTTTGTAATTATGACCATTACAAAATGTTCACCATTTGCTTTGCTAAATCGTTAGTCTCAAGAAGCGATGTAATTCAATGAGATATATAACGCTGCAAACTGCGAAAACTTCGTTTTGAATTTTCAATGACAAAAAATCTACTTACAATATTGTTTCTTACCAACTGTAGCTCACACCGAACGTTCAACGCGTGTAGAAAGAAATCAGCATAGGCAGAGCTATGAGAATCAAAATCGCTCGCGTTTTCTGATATCGATTTTTTGGTGATTTCAAACAGATAGGGTAATGATTCCTAAAATGGAAAAATATTGGAAACACAACTTTTAAAACATCTTTCTAGGCAAAGGGCCAAGTACAAAATAATTTTGAATCGTGTGTATGCATAAATTCGGTCGTAGGGCCGACAAAGTTAATCACACTGAGACGAGTACCCATTCCTATACCGGATTAAACGAACGAGACTAATCTGAGTGCGACATTTGGATATCGATGTGCAGCGGACAAAATAAGTTACAATAAGCCAACACTGTTTAATTCAAGTCAGAAACTACTTCGAAACTAAACTCACAGGATTAAAATGATTAACACGAGCCTAACATCAACAATAATCAGCGCGCCATTCCAGCTGCTACTGTGGGTTGAACATAACTAGCTGCTACTGAGCTTAAACGTAAGTAGAAGTAAATCAGCTTTTTTATGTCCAAAAGGAGTTCGAGCACTGAGCACAGATTCACCACTTCCTTGTGTTGGAGTCATACCAGGCTACGAGTAATAACTCCAAAACAAGAGTATTCCTAAGCTACTTAAGGGGGGGGATCGAAGTTACCATTCACAGAGGACATAAGTTTAGGGCGAGTTTTGAGACCTAACTAGTAAATGAGGTATCCACAATAAAAAATACTAGTCTTCTAGTATTCATCAAAACATACTGGATTTTCAGCAATCACAGTATCATAAGCCGATCTGAGTTGAGGAATCAATAGTCTCAGCTCGATCGCCGCTAGTAAGTCTTGCATTTGGCACAATCGATGTTGAATATTGTTGGCTTGGTGCTGATAAATTTTACTGGAACACGACTGCCACTGAGCGCAACACTGAAACAAAATAACAACAACATGACAGATACAATAGGGTTGCCGTTGCCTCGCAATCGGCCGGCAAGGCAACCCAGTAACGTTGCCCTGAATATTTGGAAACACAATCTGTTAGTATGGTTCCTACTTGTCCATAAAAATAGAGAGACGGTAGGTAAACTACCAGAGGCGTGAGTCTATTTGACTATATAGCCCGTTGCTTAGGACAGTACTTGTCCGTAAGAGTGTCCGTTTGTCAGCAGACACAACTTTTATTGTGCTGCACTGAAGCTACACGAGAAAACCCGAGAATTTGTGCAGAAAAAACACGGCATTTTAGTTTCACTATATTGGTTTTCTGAAAAGATATTATGTCGAAAACGGCCACACAGAAAAACCAGAATCTATATACACTCTGTGCCTTCATACCGTGGTTATGATTTGCGCCAGATACGAGTCAAGAAAAGCTGGCAAAATCTCCATCACACGCTGCAGCGTTATTAACGCACTCAACAGCAACAGTTCATCCTCCGCTTGCTCAGCGCTAAAATAAAAAAATACATAACTGTATACACTACAAATTCTGCAGTCAATTTTAACACCATTTCTGTCGTATGTCCGTTTTAGGCATTATTTTCGGCTCTACTTTCAAACCCCACTAACGTTGTTTCCCGTGGCAAAATAGGGTATGTAATAATGGCAATCATAAGTAAATTTAGTAGACAGTAGGCAGTTTCTAATGACGTGAACAAGCGCCATCAATATTTCAGCTATTCAGCATCATTTAACACAACTTCATGGCACCATGACGCTTAGTATATGGAGTGTCAAGATGGGGTAGAAACGAAAGAGTATTGACCAAATATGAGTGGTGTGCTGCTCTTTCATCCAAAAAAGCGTCCCACAGTTTCCGATTATAAAAATATCCCCAACCAGGACTGACGTAGATATAAATCGACCATAATGTCCGGTTCATACTTGTCATCAAGAACATAGGGACAGGGACAAGGACAATTTTAAGTCAGCTATTGTGAGAAATTTATAAAAGCGTTTAGGCTAATTCTGAGCACATGATCTTGTTGTGACCCAGACTCTCTTCGCGCGAAACATCAACTGATTTGGCTGGGTAGTTTTTTTGGAATCACTTAGGGACAGAACGATAGGGACAAGGACAAGGACGAGTTTGAACCAGGCTTTAGGGTCGATTCATACTTACAGCCGTATGTCCTGCAAAATGACGTCACTAGCAGCCTATTGCAGTGGATCAGCCAGCGCCTATGACGTCATTATTTCGTCATTTTGTCAGCAGAACGGACATACGGCTGTAAGCTCTAATGCGCTAAATCGACACTACAAAGTTCAACCAGTCGTACTCATTTGCAGCCTCTATTTTCCTGGCCAATATGTCCAACAATGTAGTCATGAGTGTGGCTAGATGCAGCAACACGTGCGCGCCTAGAGTGCTGACCAGGTCAGCCAAGCACAACAGGGCACTGCTCAGCAGACTGACTCGTTTGGACGCGTGATCGGGCAGCAGCGACACCACAGCTGACAAAACCTAGTAAAAACAACATTCAATATATAAAAAAACGTCTACAGTAAAATGCAAGTTAGGAAGAAACTACTGTCAAATTGTGATTTGGAAGTAAATTCCAGCTATCAGAGCTGACAGATGCACCTATGAACAAAGTCAGAGGTTGAACTTTGAGACAAACGGACGCATGTCACATACCGGTAATGTGGTTCGAAATTTCGAAAGGGTTATCTGGCCAACTTTTGAAAATGATCGGTGAAGACCACCTTTATCGATAAAAATATCTCAAATTTTGCAAAATTTTTGAAAAAATGCTATTTCAACTAATTTTTGCTCACAATGTAATGACGCTCCCTCCTGGATCCTCATACTACTAGATAAGAAAAATGCCCTGCGGGACGCTGGTAGGATAATAGGCAAATTTGCAATATCCATTTATATCATCCATTGTATAAGAACCGAAACTGAAGCTGAAAAACGACCTGTTAAAAGTCTGCAAACTAGAGCATTTTGAATGAGCAATAGGCCGACTGCTGCGCCCTATTATTGCGGGCACCACGGTTGTATAATTGGGCCTCTTGGGCTTAGTCTGGGCATACACAGAATGGTGTTAAAAGTCTCGGCCATTCCGGCTAAATTTTGAGGACCTGGCGCCCCCTCTTAAATATGAGTATTATGTTATCTCAGTTAATTATTAATCATGTGAAGTAAAAAGAACTACCGCTTGCTTGACAATATGCTGCTTAGTGCTTACGCTACATCCTTATTGATCAAAATTCGTAAATTTTGAGAAATTTTCGTCGGGTGCATTTTTGCCCACTTTCGCTCAAATAGATTCGAGGGGGGGAACTTTCCCGCAAATCTAGGAAGTGTCTTGCTTTCTGGGGGGCACCTGTGGTGAGCTGGTGGTGTGCCGAAACGGGAGGGTGTACCCCCCTGAAATCAAGACACCACCGATTTTGTACTGATGGTGTGCTGAAACGAGGGTACCCCTCTCAAATCAAGACATGTCTTGATTCGAGGGTTGAGGGTAAAAATCAAATTAAATCCCCCCTTGAAATCAAGGCGTAAAACAGTTATTTCGGCCGGAGCATTATTCCGGCCGATTAGCTAGAATAAGAAAAAGTGTCGTAGTTTTCCCCATACGTACTCTTCGCAATACACAATAATTCAGACAAGACAGGACCATAATATGCTTATTAAGCATATACTACCTACTTCTGTCGATTAATGGCTCCTGTTGAGCAAGAATGACCTTTTTTTATGTTTGCCCAAAAGGTGGTCGAGTACAGGGTGGTTCCCAGATTCACCTCTTCCTTGTTTTGAAACTATACCAGGCTACGAGTATGTAGCTCCAAAACAAGGGCATCCTAACTACCTACGGTGAGTGAGTGTAGGTAGTGTATGCTTTTAAATTTAATTTAGGGCAGAGTTTGGGGCCTCAAGAAAGACCTAACATCACTAACCGATTTTGCCCGCAATAATAGGGCGCAGCAGTCGGCCTATTGCTCAGTCAAAATGCTCTAGTTTGCATACTTTTAACAGGTCGTTTTTCAGCTTCAGTTTCGGTTCTTATACAATGGATGATATAAATGGATATTGCAAATTTGCCTATTATCCTACCAGCGTCCCGCAGGGCATTTTTCTTATCTAGTTTTCATAATTTTTCGGCTTCAGAAATTAAAAGTAGGTTTATAATGAAAAGTGCACAGTCAGTAAAATTTTTTGCTTTGAAAAGAATTATCCGAGGAATGCGTAAAAACAGTCAACACGGTCAGACTGGCTTCTTGAGTAAACGACTGATATCAACTCTGAACTGAAGCCAACGATGTGCGACTCCGTGATACAGCTTTCGCTTGGAGAGATTGGTGGCTGCAAGGCCACACGGAGACACATTTTACTCCGCAAGGGCCTATTTCTTACCGGATTAAACGAACTGGACTTATTTTAGTCCGAGGTTTGGAGTGTCAAATCGGGTTAAACATGTTAAAATAAGTCAGCGGCTTAATTTTAGTCTCACCCCATTCCAAAACTGTCACTGTGCTGGACTATGCGGTTATAACATGCACGCTTGTCATTAGCGTGCGTAGTTAAATCCGTTTAGTCCTACTAAAAAGCAGCACTAAAAGTTAAGTCCCTTTAATCCGGTTGTTTTGAAAAAGCATTTTTAAGCTTAATTTTTAAACCCTTTAGTCCTATTGATTGTTTTTTAAGATTGCGAAATTTTAAATTTAAAATTTTATACTAAGATTTCTTCAACAGCGAAAATTGCAGCCCAAGGTGCAGCGCCCCCCGGCCGCGGCTCAATACGCAGTCCCCCATCGGCCGCAGCTCACGGCGAAGCCCGCCCCCTCCGGCCGCAGCTCAAAGTGCACCTTTCCTACGGCGCACATAGCTGAAGGTACAGCTCCCCCCAACCGCAGGTCAAGATGCAGTACCCCTCCCCCCCCCCCCCCCGGCGCAGCTCAAGGTACAGCCCCCCCCCCCCGAGTTCTCTTGCTTTTTTACATTCTAAAAAAAGTACCTACGTGATAGGAAAAGCACGCACTCTCTTTATTATGCCCTATTATGGGAATGGTGAATTGTAAATCTGAAACCGATTTCAGTCTAGTTGATTTTTTAGGAATATTAGCTTCAAATTGCATATTTTTGAGCTCAAGGACTGAAAAATTTAGTATTCAGTTGTGTTATAACCGTTTCATACCCACAGGATCATGGAAATACCACATGATGAACTACCATACATGTATCTGGGGCTATGTAACTTGACTAGTTTATTCTAGTGACATGATCTTGGAACTTTTTTTCAGGAGAATTGATCGCATTGAGCCATCAATTTTTAGTCCTACTGCCACACAGTGAAGCCTATGCTTAATTGAGCAATGTGCAAATTTAAATTTTTTTATCGCAAAAGTAGTATTTTTTAAGGCCATATGGAATTCGAACCCGACTCCAGCAGTCCGGTTTTTGTGCATCAGACACAGCGGATAATGTACCTAGTTTACCTACCTATTTCTAGCATTCAACTATGGCAGGCGCACCGTTGCTGTGTTGATACTCTACGGTGAGGTTTTTCAAAAACGGTGCGACCATTAATCGACTGATTATCTTTTGTTCACCATTCATTTCTCTATTGAATGATGGTTTCGCGATGTCTTTACGAAGCACGTAGGTCGAGCAATGGCCAAAAAACTAGAAGGTGCCAGATGGAGCTTGCCTAGAGAGAGATACTCTGGGCATTCAAGGGTCAAAGCACCTCACGTGCGGAGTGTGTTTTACACTTCCGCCTCCATCAAATCGTATCCGTCACCTACATTTTACCTACATATTATTAATTGCCTTGCGGGCTTCTGTTAATGGACTTGCTTCGCAATTTCCGGGGTCTGGGTAAAATCCAACCCCAGCCCCGGCCCCAGCCCCAAGTGGGTAAAACCGAGCCCCAGCCCCAACTGGGTAAAATCCAGCCCCAGCCCCAACTGGGCAAAATCCAGCCCCAGCCCCAAATGGGTAAAATCCAGCCCCAGCCCCAAATGGGTAAAATCCAGCCCCAACCCCAAATTGGTAAAATCCAGCCCCAGCCACAACTGGGTAAAATCCAGCCCCAGCCTCAAATGGGTAAAACCCAGCCCGGCCCAAAATGGGTAAAACCCACCCAAGCCCCAACTAGGTAATTTCCAGCTCCAGCCCTGGGACCAGCCCCAGCCTACGACAGCCCCAGCCCCGGCCCCCGGTTGGCAAAACCCATCACCGCAATCAAATAGGCAAACCTTTGATACAACTTCAACTGTTACCGCAAGGCCGAAAAAGTTTTTGAAGCATAATTAGTCACTGGTACGAAACTGTATATTATCTGAAGTCGTACTCAAAATTAAAACAATGCACTTTATCATACTAATTTAAATTTTCAAACACCAAACTTCAATCTCAGTTATGCACATTTTCAACAATTTTTATGGCTCTGTTCCGTCAAATTTTATTTCTATAAATTCCACAAGCTTGTCCACCATCTTCTAGTAACATTTTGCGTAAACTTTAATCTGTTTTCTGCCGATAAATTTCAGATAAATGCCGAATTTTAGATAAATTTCAGTAACCTTTATGCAGTCCTTGCAGTTCAATACCTGCTTTGTTTCGATCGAATTCATGTACATATCTAATGCTAAGTTTTCCTAATAATTTTGAATTTTTTCTGTACCTTTCAACAACACCAATAGATACCTCCAGAAAAAATATTGCATGTTATGTATGCTTCAAAAATGTTTTCGGCCTAAAGGAGATTCGGCCTACATACAGTACTGTGCAAAAACAGTTCCCTATTGGTAGGCGTACGACGAGCTTCATCCGTTGCGAAAAGTGACTAAGGTTGGTCGGAAAGTGACGAACCAATTTTTTTAAAGTGCTCCAAAACGCGGAGTTTTTTTTTTGTTATTTTTTTCTTCGTCATTCGCGAAGCTTCGTCACTTTTCGCGAAGGATGAAGCTCGTCGTACGCCGACAATCACGGATTTTTTCTACGCACAGTCATGTTGCAGTGACACGACCAGTTAAAGCCTTGTATCATAGGGCCTATTCCTTTACCGGATTAAAAGGACTGGACTTATTTTAGTCCGAGGTTTAGGAACGACAAACAGGACTAAACGGACTAAACGGTTTAAAATAAGTCAGCGGTTAAATTTTAGTCCGAACCCATTCCTAAACTACCACTGGACTAAACGGGCCAGGGCTGGAAATTACCTGCGGCTGAAGCTGGATTTTACCCATTTTGGGCTGGGGCTGGATTTTATCCATTTTGGGCTGGGGCTGGATTTTACCCATTTTTTGCTGGGGCTGAATTTTACCCAGTTGGGGCTGGGCTAGATTTTATCCATTTGGGGCTGAGGCTGGATTTTACCCATTTTGGGCTGGGGCTGGATTTTACCCAGTTGGGCTGGGGCTGGGTTTTACCCAACATGGGGCTGTATTTTACCCACTGTTACATTTGGAACTGGCGCTACGGCCGGGCTGGGGCTGGATTTTACCAACACCCAATTTCCGCCGTTACGGTAAAAAAATCAACAAAAATGTGGGAAATATCAAAATTTATTAAACTAAAACAAATTATCTGACTGTGATTGACTATATTGGTAAAAGTCAGTCAATGTAAAAAAATTAACTAGAAGAAAAATTTAATTTGCTCAAACAGTCGTTTCTAGTTTCTAAATCAGGTTACTGACTTGTGTCGAGTCGACACATTTTCGGTGAGCGGACGTGAAAAAGTTTAACCGTTGGACTACCACGGCTATGGTGGTTGGCTGCGTTATAGGGATTTATAAATTCTGAGGGTGTTACAACTTGACTAGGATTTAAAAATGTGGATTTTTAACGCAAAAAAATGAGAAAAAATCAGAAATAACGATGGTAATAACGTATATACATTGTACGTCATGTGACTGCCACTACGTATATCCATGAAGACATCGAAATTTGAAAGTACACATATGAAGCAACAAACCACCTAATTCAAATTACGTTCACCATAGTATCAAATTTAAAAAATCAAAAATAACACGCAATTTCACAACTAAACAAGTAAATCTGACTTGCAAATTCTTGCACATAATATACACACAGGTTTTATTGCTTCTAACAACTGTACTGAGAATTTAGTGAACTTCACCATTTTCACAAAATGCGTTAAAAATGAGGTTTTTTTCAAATTTCTCAGCGAAGCCACAACCGTTCAATACGAAAATAGGAGAAAAGTTATGGCATGAGAAACCACATTGATAAAGCCCATGATAATGAAAAACGGTTCGGCAGATGTTGAGAAAAGTTGGCTGAAAAAAGTAAAAAGAGACGCGAAGTTTTTTGAAATTTCTTAAGATTTATAACTTAATTTAAACTCAATCAATAAACTTGCTTTTTGCACCAATTATGGGGTTTTGCCATTACCATTAGTGTACAAAATTAGGAGCTTCGGCGTTGACGTAAAACGAAGTTATTTGCCGATTTGTACAGTAAAAAGTCGCATTCAGATGATTTTATCCTATTAATTATAGGTTTGGCGCTATCGCGCCAAACCTGATGTGTGAGTGTGGGTGTAGGAATTGACTATACATAGGCGTGTGGGGGAGGGGGTTCCTCCCGTCACACCCCACCCCCCAGGTTGCGTGTTGCGTGTACAAAAGAAAAACTCCCCTCGATGGCTTAGCTTACCCCCCCCCCTCACCCCCACACCAGATTTTGCTACCTGCCCACGTTTGGAGCTGACATACTCGTTAGTGTGTCAATGTGCTTTAAATATAAACAGCCAGACCTGCTGCGCGTAAACTACCCTCTGTGCTGCTGTCCCGGCCAAACCAATACCGTTAATGTACAGCTAAGAATGACACTGACAAACAAGACACCACTGAGCGTAATACTCTTGGCTCAGCTGACAAGCGTAAAAAATCATAACGAAATTTGTACAATTATAATTACAACATTAATGGTCCTTAGGTTATGGAAAATACAGGTTTCCAGCAGGCAACTAACTTCTTTGAACGTCTCTTCATCGTACGAAGCAATGACCCGGCAAAGCAGTTTCAGTGTATACAGGCTGGCTTGGGCCAAAACAGTGCTGGTCTCATTCTTTCCTGTTCCACGCCTTGTCCCGGAGCCTGCCGCATCCTGTACGAATGGCAGCAGACTTTTGGTAATGCCAACTAGCTGTGGCATCTAAAATAAAAGAAGAAAAAAAACACCTGATTCTCACACAAAAAACAAAATGGGTGGCGTAATTGGATTATAAACTTTGCCGCCTGAACGACTAACGACTGAAAGAGAATTTATGAAGATTAAAAAACGAAACATAACCAGCCAATAAATCGGCTAGCTTCCACTTTCCCATTCACCAATAACAGCCTGAGTAATTTCCGAGCGAGGTTAAGGCTATCAAATACGACACAAAGATGACATAATATATCAAACAATACCAATTTCACATTACAATTAAGCTAATACTCCAATTCTCTTTGGGTATTGTAAGCTAATACTGACAAAGTGACAAGAGCATTTACAGCAGCCGTTTACCATGCTCTTGGTGAAGGGACTAGGAGTCTGCAGCAGTTTAGCATTGAGCAAATCCAGGCCATACTGGCTCAGACGAGAACTCTGGGACTGAATCAGTTTGGCAATGATGTCCAAGCCTGTCTCTGCGGGAATCAATCGGTTCAGCTGAAAGTAAAAAACAAATTGAAAAGTAAAATAGTGTTAAATAACATGACCAAAGTAAAGTAAAAAATACGTAAAAGTCATCTTTTACCGAATCTCTATATAAAGTCTGAACCGCACGTGGGCATAGCGCATGAGGTATCACACAGATCATGTTTCGCCATAGGGTCATTCGGCCTTCAGAAGGCTGAGTGCGGTTTGTGTTTCCCAACTCCTTTGTAACCGTGAGTGTGGTAAAAAAATAAAAAAAATAACACAGATTTCGTAACTGTACTCGTAACGACCCACCCGGCACCCCCTCCTAATTTTCAAATCCCTTCAAATACGTCTTCGATCCTCAGACCCAAATCGCGATTCTACAGATATTGCCAGCTGTGCATGTATTGTTGAAAATTAGTTTCTTTTTTAAAATGCCAACAATCCACCCTCTACATATGTTACCTGTTCTAGGCACCATTTAGCTTTCTGCAAGCATGCTTTCCATGCTTTCACAGTAGCCTCTGAATACTGTGCCGTGTCAGCCTGCTGACTGTCCACCAGCTCAGTGATATGTCCAGTGATCTGCAGCAATGTTTGAAATACGGTGCCCGATTCAGCAACAAAAGCGTTGTAGTCATCGTCCTCTAAATTGGCTACCTAAAACAGTAACATTATCACCTATATTGTGACTCAAAGTATCTGCAAACAAATTCACAATAAAGTATTAAGGATATATTATAGCTACTAACGAATTTATCACAAGAATAAACATATTAGTTAAGTCAGATTCAAGCAGGATGGACTTTTATTGCGCAACGAATTAGCACATTAGAAGCTTCAGCCAAATAAGTGTATTTACGTAACATTCATGCAACTTTGAGTAGATCATTGCAGTTTAACCATGCAAACTGACAGTATCAGTTTATCCTACACTCTTACTAGCTTTACTCATTACTGCGTGCTGACTGTGATGTGTATTCATTCAACTAATTTCTCGTAATAAATTCAATAATTACTATTTACTATTTCAAAGTTCTTTTAGTTATATTCCCAAAGTGAGCCTTAATATTACGCAATATTATTATGATGCATAAATTATCTTTGTATTTTTCTTACTGTATTTATAACTGTTCATATATTTTACCAATTCTTAAGTAACAATCCCCAAAAAATATAGAGACCAACTTTCGAATCAGTTTTGCGGGCTAAAATGCTTGTTGTTTATGGTGTCTTATTGTACTAAGTTCCGTTCACCAGCTTGCAACCACTCTAGTACTTATCTACTATAATACTACACATAAAAAAGTCTTGGAAACAAGCATAGTCAAATTTACAGTACCAGTTCGTAACTATGAACACCAAATAAATAATACCGCATTCTTAATTCTACCCCACAACCAACACTGAACAGCACTAAGCACTTCTTTCTGCAAAATGTCACCGAAAAAAATCAGCATTTGCTTAGTCCACAAAATTTTCTCAACCTTTGAAAAATCCTCTTGAGAAAACCCGTCCAGAAAAAACATTACGTAACACTACTTTCCACAATTCCAAGACGATTCTACTTCACCTTACGTCACGTACCGTTTAAGTCCTACTTATCTAGAACACACACACACACCCCTTGCAAAAACACGCACACAATAAACAAACAAAAACAAACTCCAGTGTGTATGTATGTGTCTGTGTGTATACTTAACGGCTGTTACGTTTCGTTCCATGCGCAAAACTTTTTGTAAAGTCTACTAAAAAAAGTTAGTATCAACCGTACGCCTTGGAACGGCACCAGGTACTAGTACAGTCACGTTTTGCTATCTTACTTCTTCATTGTTATTATTATTGTTGTGTAATAGCACTATACTCTAACTCTTCCATACTACTTTAGTACTATATGTAACTATCAAAAACCAGTTCACGATTTAGGAGATACAACTGAGAACTTTTTTATAAAATTTCGTTCAGTCTTCACTCTCTCTCTCTCACCATAGACGCATTTTATCTAACCTTAGGAATAGCCGCCACAAAAATGGATCATTTTTTAACTGACTAAATTATGCTATTCATGATTTTCGCACTATTTTATAGAATTTTAGTATGCTACTTGAATCATGCTTTGGGTACTCACAATATATATACAAAAAAACACGTGTACAATTTTTTATCCCATCCAAACTATCAACCTATCCCTCCCCTACAGTCATTTACTGTCACACAATTCCACACGCAGTATCACTACCCCTATTACATAAACTTTTGAAGGACAAACTATTTTGCAATTTATATTGTAAAAAAAGTTTAATGGAAAACTTTAAAACAATAATTAAAGCGTGCGATTAAGACTAATCAGTTGTACTATGTCTAAGTGACATCATCACATATTGTCACCGCACGGACAAATTGTAATGAACAGCTTGGAAAAGGAGCTGAGGCAGAGTCTGGGAAGTTTTTTGAGAAATTATTTCAACTTTCTTCAAGACCTAATCGCTTCGCTATTATCCATTATACTGTTGTAATCGGTTTTGTTACATAAATTTAAATCAACAGCCTGCAATTCGTTCTTTTGTAATGAAATCGCGTGTTTCTTTTTGTCTCAAGGTCCAGCTTTTACTTAATCAACTTTGGAGACGCGGATTAGGTAGACCGATCAACTCATGCAATCTAATCCATACGAAAGGCAGGAACTAACATATTGGATTCGATTAAATTTCCCTGGCATATGTTTAGGCAAAAATTTAAGGGGGGGGGTCGCTATGTGGGAGGAGTATTCCCCCGTATCTAACTAAAGCTGGATTTAACGGATTAGATTTCAATTTATTTAATTTAAATCACAGCACATGTCTGTCTGTCTGTCTGTCTGTGGCATGTTGAAATTGGACAGTTTGTTACGAGCTTATGTACTACTTAAAAAGCATTGACACGCGAGGTACGAAATGGGGATCTCTAACCAAATCTGGAAGCCCAGCACCCCCCCCATCGTCTAAAAATACCTGAATTTAGCAAAGTTTTTGAGTCCCCAAATGGCTGTACCAAGTTTCACTACGTGATGTTAATCTAGTGAAACCTTGCTGACAATAAAGTATAAAATATTATCGAATTTTGAACCCTCAATTTAAGTCCCTTAATCGCGCACTCGTTTAATCTTTTTCTATGTTATCTAACTACATAATCATAAACAAACTACATCTAACTGATAACTATTTTACCAAATTATCTCGACAAATTGCCTGAAATATCGCTTGCAAATTTCGCGGTTCAGACACCTGTTTTAATAACACTGCCGGTTTTGTGCACACATCACCGTGGAAAGTAAAAAAGTTCCCTATGTCTATTACGCAAGTATGACAACAAAACTTCTATACAAGACACGCTAGTTCGCTTCGGGTAGTTCGAAGTATGCTTTTTCTATATGGAAAAAAATATATTTTGAATTGACAAATTTGTTTGCAATCGCAAGGGCAATTTAGCGTAACCTTGTGTTTTTGTTGCCGAAAAAAATCTCCCAGTGGAAACCCATACGCATAGGCATATATTCAAAATAATTTTATGGAATAACTTATCCGACAAAAATTCCAAGGTCATTTTTTACATATGCCGGGCCATATTTATGTAAGCGTGTGCATTACAGTGTATGCCTGTATCAATAGAAGGTACTTTGTACCTGCCTGGTGTCTATATATGCACGTTACAATACTCTCTTTTCCTAAGCCTGTTCTGTACATCTATCAAAATCCTTCTGTATTTACACTGTCTACATCGGACGTTCAGGCCGTTTCACACGAGGACGCATTCTATAATTAGAATTTTCACACTGGGTACGGGCACGGTCACTAAAGACTCTAAACATGGAGGAGCAAACTTCGGAGCCAAAACAGAACACGTGATTACATAATGAAAAGACCCGAAAATTCCACGCAGCCTCTGTTGCATATCTCACGAGTCAGGGTTTATATAGCTATTTAGGGCAGACTTTAACACAAAACTGAAAAAATTTCGTCTGGATCTTTAGCAAGGATCAGTGTTATTACCAGATAAACTTTTATCTCTAGAATCCGTCAATAATTCGAATTTCTTATAATTTTCTCAGACCTACCGCAGGATGATTTGTCATTCATATTTCCGTTCACAAGCTTACCAAGACATTGATAATTCTGCCAGGTCGATTCATATTTCAAGCTAACTTACGTCAATGGACTTAGCGGAAACTTATGAATAAATTTAGCAGCAACCTGAATCTATTGAAACTATGAATAAACCTGGAGCCAACGAACTAAGTTCGGCAATTTTCTTTTGTTAAGTTAATCTGAAGTTTCAAATAATATAGTAGATGTCTCCAGTCACATATTATGTTGACTTCAGTAATTTAACGGTGAATTTTCTAGAGTTTTGAACCGAGCCATTCTTGTTCAAAAGTTGGCAACGTTTTCCGCACATAAATCTATCTATTAATAGTGTTTTAAAATTTAAGTCATCATCAATACTGGTATAGGTATAATGTGAAAACTGAATATTTAATTCGATCTCCGTTTAAGATTGTTTTATAACACCAAAAAAGGAATAAGTCTGCGTTAAAACTCTTCGCAAGTCACGGCAATCAGTAATTTATTGAACTACACCTTCAAAACAATTAATATATACTTGGTATTTTCAATTTAACAAAAATGCGCTGCTGTAGGTAACAGATTACAACCGACACTATCGGGTCGTTATTTATAGGTAACAATTCACTATCAGTTTTTGCACTAGTTTTCTGTTAATATAAATTTTTGCCGTAGTGACATATCGAACTCATCTTGTCTTTTAGCTCGTGCCCAAAGAACATATTGGAAATAGAGTACACAAAATTACGTACTAAAAAACTGTTAAATAAAAAAAAACATGCCATCTGTAGCATGGAGGACCACCTCACGTTTTCCAACAGCGTGCATCTAACAAACATATTCTGTGTATATTGCATTGTAAACAATACAAATAATGTGCTAGAATCCACACAACACTCTACAGTCTTAGCTAGTGCCATTAAAACATCTGCCAATCTGCAATTTTTGGCACAAAAAACTATGGCGGGGTGGGGACACCCTCTCAATTGCTTTCACTCATTCTGTTTGCATACAGCTAAAATGCACTCTGACAGTTATTCTCTTCCTTGTTGTTTTATCGACAGCTTTGCACTGCACGTACTGTAGTTGAACTGAATTAAACTAAACTAAACTAAACTCCAAACTCCTTGGTAGTATATATAGGGTTTGCTCCAATAGTTATCCATCATCGCACACAAGGGGTCCTCACACACTCAACCAGCCTCACCAAACCAAATTTTCATCAAGACCTCTCCAGGGGCTGTGGTCTCTAGCATTACATAGATATTGAAAGGATTGCTGCCCCCCTTGGTTTTTATAGTCTGGCCGGAACAACTTTCTGATACGCCTTCAATTGACAGAATTTGGCCAAGAAATCGAATATTTTCCCTATTTTTTTCTGGGGGCTTCCGCCCCCAGACTCCTGCAGCCTTGTGGTTTAGTAATCTTGCGTTTGTAAGGCGTTTTAAAAGTGTTAAAATTGCTAAAAAGTGCATTTTAACCCATTACAAAAAATCAAAAGTCATTCCCCCCCCCCGAAATTTTTTTCTGGGTACGCCACTGTCCCATGCTACCCAATTTTTTCTGACTCATATGTACACTCACTTTCTATTCAAATTATATTCTTCCTGTAAAGTCTATACATTTTTTCTAATTTCATACAAAGTTCATATTCTCTATAAAATTCTTTTACTGCAAAGGTCACGAACGTTGAGGATTCCTCACAGTAGAGAGTTCGCACGTTTCTTCTATATACATACATACTATATCTAGATGTCAAGTACAAAAACTATATACCATATATTGATAGCACTGTATATATTATTTGTACTGTAAAATTAAGTTCTCTTTGACCTTTCTAAATTCACTATCTATCCATCCATCTATCCTATCTAAAATAAACTATGCACAACCATAAGACTGTTTCCACCAAAAAGTTTATTTTTAGTTTTATTCCTTCAAAGTACAGCGGAGGTCAACAAACCCTCTTCTCTGTACCGAGAAAAACATTCGCTTATTCGTTTTTTATAATCTAAAATTTACAAACCAAAATGAAAAACTACTTTCACATTACAGAGACGAACTTTATATATGACTTTAAAAATGGACTCTGACTTTTCTAAAAGTTCACTTCGCATTCGTCTAGCGAATTTGGCCATCGTAACAGTAATTTTCTACCAATCTTCTTCTTATGTTACTGTAGATTCTTACATAACACTACCTACTACAGACGCACGCAATGATTTTCAAAAGAAAATAACAAAAAAACTACTCTTTCCGTAGAAAAATTATGCCATGTAAAAGTTTTCAAACAAAATTACAATCACTATTATTTTTTCCCAAATTCTGTAGTGTCAATTTTAGAACTTCAGTATCGAATTATGGTTATGACGCAATGTCGTTTCTGAAAATGCTTGCTAGTAGCTACATGTTTTTTCGTGATCTTGATGTGTAATGTGTACAAATTAGTATTAAGCATGTATTTATTACCGATAAACTGAAACCGGTATAAGATTCCGAAATTTCGGAAACTCAAAAAGTTTTCTCGCTTCGAAGTTGGTATATATGCTGTAACTTCCCAGTAATTTTTTAGCTCCAATAATGGATGGGTGTCAAATTCCACCCAATGATGTCTACAAGCCGAAGCCTTACTAACACTGTATACCACCCAACAATCTCTATAGGGTCGATTATATAATAGTAGGTATGTATGTGCGGGATTTACGAAGAGTCTAACTTTAGACTCAGTCTTAAACTACATTCAAATTACTTTTTGTGAAATCTTTTCCAGCATGTTTACGTTGCGCAGGACGCACAGACTGGGATTCACAAAAGCTGCTTAACTTTAGACTCGGACTAAAACGTTCTTTTCGAAAGAAATGGAACATTGTAATGAAATTTCCATGTGTATTTCCTACGATCACGTGTTTTGATCAAGGCCCAGTCTAAATTGGACGCGCTTTGTGAATCCCACCCACCGTATTTAGCCACTGTGTAAGCAAAGAGCTGCGAAGCACTTGAAATAACCGTCTCACCACCACCATACATATGTAGTTTAGGTTCTATTTCTCGCATATTAAACGAGGCGGCATCTATATATAAGTTCCTCGTCTGCCATTCTCAATACTAAATATCGCACATATTCTTTGTGATTTCCTTTTAGAGAAAGAATGTTCAATTTCTCTCATCTCTCAGAAAAAAAAAGAAGGTCACTGCTTTTTTTGCCCAGCATAGACGCAACACAAATTCGCTCGCTTGCTGGCTAAATAAAAATTACTACATCTGCGTTGCGTGTCAATTTGGAAAAAGAGAACACACTCATGCGCGCATACACATGCGCACAAAGTGAACTGTATATATAACCATTATAAAAACACAAAATACAAGGACACCGAACATAGAAGATGCGCTACGACACAGCGAAGCGAGCGAGAAACGAAAACTCTCCAGTCCCCTAGAAGTCATTGTTCTCTGTTCTTTTGTAAATTCGGTCAAATTTTTGCTCCTAGAGACGTCGTCTACTAGTGATAGTACTTTTTTTAAAAATTGCGCACGCACATGCAATGCACCACAGCAGAGCAGAGCAGCCTCTACAAAAGGACGACCGAACATTTACAAACTACATCTGCAATCTGCATTACGCAACCAGCGTTCTATGCTCGCAGTGGCACCGACAAACACTCACTAACTGCATTAAGTAATTTACTCAATTTCTCCCCATGCCCATCAGTTGCCTCCTTCTTACTGTAGAACTCACAGTCGCATATACGGTCCTGTCTCATCCCTTTCCCGCCATCTGCTGTATATACTCTCACAATGGCCTCACAGTCATAGCATTTTTAAACCCTGTGCAAGGATTAATTAGATTAACCGGATTAGATTGACTCTGTTGATTCTTCCAGAATCGCTGTTCCACAAATAGAATGCAGTAATGCTACTGATACAGAAGAACTATACTGGTTGAATATAATGAAACTGCAGGCTCCAATTAATCTTATGCTAAATTAATTAATTAAACAATTAATTAATTGATTAATATTTATAAAGTTACTTGTAATTTATAAAAAGGCTTGAGTACCTCGACGGCTATTAACTAGTGGTAGCTGCGTAATACTGAGGCGAGATAATGGGTTTAATAACTTATTATAATTATATAGATAACTTTAACAGCTACAATTAACGGAAGGTTCATGTTTATTTTTTGCATGTATTTGTACATACCCGTTTTTTTAAATGCCGAAAAGTTTTCCTCAAAGTCGAGATCATGAAAAATTTGGCCAAGTCTAAACCCTCAACAGGAGTTTAATCTGTCCATAAATGAATTGGGGGAGGGGGCGGTCCTTCGTTTATTTGTTATTTAAAAATGCGTGAACCAAGGGTGGGGGGCTGGGGCCCCAAAATTTAGTCCAATTACTTTGTAAACATTTGTATGTACATGTTATCAACACTGATCCCATGACGTGTTGAGTTTATGCAGCTTTTACAAGAACAACCCTACATCACTTGAACTGAATTACGTATTCGCTAAATTGTTGCAACTAGTTTTTACCGCTGCTTGTATTTTCTACTACACAGTTGACCCTAGAAAAATGGTTTTCCATTCATTATTGCAATTGACGCCCTACAGTCGGCCGTCAGCTATTTAAAATTCCTAGTATTCTTATTAATTTTTTAAT
>JASANF010015255.1:0-45354 GCA_030248245.1 Trissonchulus sp. WLG1_4
GGGGATTTGGGTCGCCAGTGGTGAAAACGCGAAAAGAATTAAGCCACAGATAAGGCAGGGGTCTGGGGGCGGCAGCCCCCAGGAAAAAATGGAGATTTTTGAAATTTTTTGGCAGAATTTAGTCAACTGGAGACGTATCAGAAATATTTTCCGACAAGCAAAGTAAAACAAAAGATGGAAACATCATAGACAGTATATTACACAAGTAAGTTCCGCAGAATGTACCCTTGCAGACATGCACTGGCTTAACGATTAGTAAGCTACAAGTTGCAGGGGTCTGGGGGCGGCAGCCCCCAGAAGAAAATTAGAATTTGTTGAATTTCAGGCCAAATTTGGTCAATTGTAGACCTATCAGAAATTTTTTTCGGCCGGGCGATAAAAATCAAAGGGGGGACCGTTGTAAACAATTTTTTCAGGTTCGACAAAAAAAAGATGGGTCGCGACCCCCGCGACCCCCCCCCCACGCCGACTACGCGCTTGGCAGTGCAAAACCTACCACGGGAGGGGGGTACCCTAAATGTTTGCTACTTTTGGTGGTAAACTGCAAATTGTGCGAAAATTCCCCGGGATATACCGGTTTGAGACAGCGGTTTTTTAACGGAAATACACAAAAATCGTAACAGAACAGCTCTTGCTTTTTGGATTCTGGGAAGAGTTTTTAAACTTTCGAAAGTTAGTTGTTGAAAATTCACGACTGTCGAAGCTCTCGGCCTGGCTCGGCAAAATTGCCGAGCCATTCAGGCCAGCTTAGCCGAGCGGTCACAGCGTTAGCCTGACGATGTAGCTGACAATGGTTTGAATCTGACTTGATTAAATTAATCAAATTTTTTAAAATATTTTTATTATAATAACATATCCAAAACCCCTTATGTGACATTCCACATGATCAACTATCGATCATTTTTAAAGAGTTAATTAAATTACACTATAAAATAGCCCAATTTTTCAGCTATAATTTGATATATAGATCGTTCAAATCGGTTAAGGTAGTGATAATTAGCAAGAAATTGGGGGGCAACGGGAAGTCAAGACCGTTTAATCCGCGTAACAAAACGCGGACTAAAACTCCATGTAAATTGCACCGAGTGGACTAAACGGACTTATCTAGATCAGGTTTAGGAACAGAAATTTTTTAATCGGACTAATTTCAGTCCAGCTGACAGTTTAATCTGGTGGTAGTTGAGGAACGGGATCGGACTAAAAAATTTAATCCGGTGGTAGTTTAGGAATGGGTTCGGACTAAAATTAAACCGCAGACTTATTTTAAACCACGTTTAGTCCGACTTGTCATTCCAAAACCTCCGACTAAACAAGCTCTTCTGCTGAGTGAGAGTTGGTTACATTGTGAGGTTAGAGTGTCAATATTCCACAGGAAATATTAAACGCGGCCATTGATTTCGGATAAAAGATTTTCAAGTCCATCGTGCTGCTCACATTTACTGCTGAGTAGCTCATAGCCTGTCTTAAGACAAAAACTGATAATTTTTTTAAGTTTAAAAGCTCATTTAAACAGAATAAATAAAAAATTACAAGTTTTTAAAAAAAGCTGATCTCACTGAGATTCGAACTCAGTTTCTTCGATTCGAAGTCACGAGCACTTACCACTGTACCACTGAGACCACAAAGGACGACTTCACTAAACACTCCTTAAGCTGAGCTGGAACTTTGGGTGAGAAATTGTAACGGTCATAAACAAACATAAGGGAATAGGAAAAGATAGTGTTGATATGTACTGATATCAGAGAATATAAATTTAACTTCTGTCAAATTATTTTCCATGAGACATGTACGTATGTAGTGTGCACGCCTGTATATAACATTTTTAATTATCTGCTGTATTGATCATCATCAGCTGTAAAATTATGCGCAATTTCGAATATATGTTAGCCCGGTTGGCTCAGTTGGTAGTGCTGCGTGCATCTACAGAGCCTCTGATCATTGATCAGAATGTTGGTGGTTTGATTCCGCCCCGGAGCTGCATGTTTTGCATTCTACAGCATTTGCAGAGCATGGATGTTCAGCAAAGTTGCATGACATGTGACAGAGCTGAGAGGTACCTACCCTTCCAGTGTTAATTAACACTGGAAATTCGACCTACCCAGAATAACGTAGGAATCGGAAAATCTGAATATAGTATATACGCGGCCCCTGAGGGTCAGAAAAAGTCCAGTCCGTATAATCTGGTAAAGGAATAGGCCTTGAGTGTCAGTGCTAGCCATGTTACAACATATACTTGTCAAATGGCCTTAACACAGGTTAAAAACAACAAGCAAAAGTTTACTGCAAAATTAATCCAGTGAGAGAGAAGGGTAAACGTTTGACAACATTAGGCCTGTTGCGCAATAAAAATTAATCGCGAACAAAAGTAACTTAACGATACAAAAACAACATTGGAAGAACAAGACACTCAATCTGAATGAGAGTTAATTGTTGTGTGAAGCCAAGAGTACAAGAGTATGACACTCTTCCCTATCCTAGCTAATCGCCCGACGGACCCTCCGGCAAACCCCCTCCCTCCTTCTTTTGGGGGGGGCCCCCCCCCCCACACCAATCCACCCCCCCCCCCAAACCCACCCCCCCCCCCACAACAATCTTGTGCTGTGACGTCACGTCAGTAAATGTAAAAAACCCATCTCTTCTTTTGTTTGGTGGTATCTTGCTGTGACGCCCAAACCCAAAAATTCAAGTCACCCCAGTACGCAGAGTCCCAAATGCAGTTGGTTTTATGCTTTTTAGTTTTCTGAGCTCTTATTGTAGCTTTGGTGGCGGTGTAGCTTTGGGCAAAATTAGCAGTATGATCAACAGAAAAAGTCATTACTCATTATGTGCAGTTTGTTTGAATGTTTAGCGCCATGCTTACAACTTGAAACAATTTGGGTTACGGGACCTTTAACGGAGTACAAGACCCTACCCACATAGTTATTCGACCTGTTTTCTTAAAAATTAGTGTAAAAAATGTATATTAAAAAACTGCAAAATCATAAAGAAGGTTTGGAGAATGTCCAAAAATATACAATTAAAAGTTTCTAGGCAGAAAAAATTAAGTTGTTCTATTTTTCGCAAAAGTTTCACGAAAAACATAAAAATTCTTATCATTCAGGATTTGAACCGGGGACCTCTCGCATCCGAAGCAAGAATCGTACCACTGGGCCACCGGGTTACACATACGATCGTTTCTAAAAAACTTTTAGTACGATTAAGTGAAGAAGAAAATCTCAGTATACCGTCCTTCTACTATCAATACAGTGTATCGGGTACAGTATGTCATACTGTTAACATAGAAATTTAAATAAAAGATACCTATGAATAACGTCTGACGAAGAAACTCATAAAGAAGTGAATCATAGCGGTTTTCAGTTTTTACATTTGTATGACAAAAATCTTCGACAGTCAAGGCCGGTTGGCTCAGGTGGTAGTGCGTTAAGCATTTGCTGAGCATCTGATCCCAAGTCAGAAGTTTGGGGGTTCGAATCCCCACCGGTCCTCAGCTTTTGTAATCTGAACTTTCTGAAAGGTACTGATTTTCTAGTGTTATTTACCTAGGCCTTCCGTGTTATTTAACAGTGGTAAGGAAGGCCTTACAGTGTTATGTATGTAACATTGTCATGGTAGACCTTCCAGTGTTATTTAACACTGGAAAGTCGACCTGCCGGAAATAACAGGTAAGTCTGTCTATTTGAAGATTCTGCAAATTCTATACAAACCAAGTATAAAGTACCTGTTGCGCTGTGGCGCAACAGGAAAAAGTATTGGTAGCGTAGGATTCGAACCCACCCACATCTGACTTCCATTTTCAGAGTCAGGGTCACGCTACTTTGGATGGCAAATGTTTAAATGACAGCATTATTCAGCTAGAATTAGCTAGAGTTAGAAGTTGTTGAGCAGAATAATTAATAAATGACATTATTATTGAGACGGTACAGCATTCTGGTTTCGAGAGTGCAAGAAGAATGACACTCAAGTAATTCCAGGCAGGGGTCGCAATTATCTCCCAAAACACACCACGTCTCCAGGAGAAATTTGGGGAGCTGAACACAAATCCGAGGTTTATTTTTGTCTTGAACCCTTTCAAATTGATCCAAATGGGTCAAATTTCAAAACTGACAATTGGATGTTATTATGGAAAAATTGTGCCACTAACGTAAAATAAAGACGTCTTCGAAAATTGCACCCCTTGGTTCCCTGGAGGGGAGGGGGTCGCACAGGCTTTCACGAGTGTCGTACATACTAGGGCAAAAAAGTCAACCCATTTTTATTTAAGGTTAAAGTTAAAGTTAGGCAAAAGACCTAATTTTAGTTATAGTTAAAGTTAAAGTTAGACCACTAATTGTTTTTTAAGTTAAAGTTAAAGTTTGATCTCCGTTTTCGTTAAAGTTAAAGTTAAAGTATCACCACTAACTTTTTTAAAAGTTAAAGAGATACCCCTAACTTTTTTAAATAAAATTAAAATTAAAGTGTAACTTTTTTGCCCTAGACACACAAATGGCGCTCTGAATCGTGTTCAGGCGGTCAAATTACCCAAAAAAAACATAAAAATCACATTGTTGAAAAATTGACCCTTTTTAACCCTCTGGCTCCAGGTGAGGGCAGTAATAGAAGTCTAGAAGGTCACAAACTGCAGCGGTTGCCGCATCCGAAATTTGGGACCAAAATTACCCCTAGAAAAAGTATTCATGCCAATTCATGACCTAAATTTTTTTTAGTTCACTAGGGGGGACCCTTGACGTGACAAAAAATCAACAAAAGCATACAAAAAAACGAGTACAATGGGTTTTAGAAGTCGGCAACCCAACAGGGCTCTGATTGGCCGAAAACTGCATAGCGAAATTTGGAAACTCGGCCTGCACTCGGAGTGACACACATGCGCATCAATTATTTTCTGCACAACCATCAAAGCTAAAGTGGAGCTGTTAATTACAGCTATAACTTTGTGCATTCAATTTTTAAACGACATTTTCTGCTTTTTGGATCGTTTTTTTACCTTTTATAGCGTCAGAAGTATAGAGCGTCCTTACCCCGTGTTTTGAAAAAATTGACTAAATCATTGAGCATGGCAAGAATGCAAATCAAGTTTTGTTAGAACATCCGTGAAAACGGCCAGAGATCATGGAATGAGCAACTTTACTGGAATAAACTGAGGAAATGGCTGACCAGGGCTGTTTTTCAACCCGCATCGGAACAGCCAAGGACATAAACAAAGGTTCACTTGTGGACAAGCTGGGCACATCTTCTTTTATTCCACCAAAAAGCTAATGTTGGTGTTTATATCAAAGGAATTTCGTAGGTAACGGTCTGAACTGTCTGCACAAGGTACAGTAACCTTTTATTTTATTTTTTTCTGACATGCTCAATTTACTTACTACCCATTCTAGTAACTAATTCACATTAATTCATTAGCATTTTAAAATTGTGTGCAGCTCATATTATACAGTGACAACTACGGTTATTTCCTCAGGAGTTGGAGCGAAGTCAATTGATTTGGAATCAAATAACTGAAAACTAGGCTGTTTCTATTAATTAAGCGTCTTTCAATATGCAATTAGCAAGGAATTTGTATTAAAATAGCTGTAGCTTAAAATAGCTTAAAATAGTTGTTTTTTAAATTTTTACCCGTTATTGGATGAAAAGAGTAGACCAATAATTTCTAGACGCCAATATAAAAATATATAAAAAAAACGATATTATCACTGTGATAAGTATGAATGATACGGCCAAAGGTGAGCTACAACAGCTACTGCTGCAACCACCACCGCCACTTGAACTGCTGCTAAAGCAACCGCTACTACTACTACGACTGCTACAACGACCACTTTTACTCCGACTGCTTGTAGAACGACCACCGCTACAACCGCCATTACTACAACGACCACTTTTACTACAACTACGACTGCCACTGCAACTACGACGCTTGCTGTGACTGCAATTTCTACTGCTACTACGACCGCTGCCGCCATTAAGACTACTACTACTATCTATCGACACGACTACAGCGACTACAGAGCCACATCTACTGACTACGGACGCAGAACGACGACTACTACCACTACTGCTGCTGCAGCTACAACTACTACTATTACGACTATGCTGCTGCTGCAGCTACGAGACTACTGCTACTACCATTGACGACTACGACTGCTCCGACTACGACTGCAACTGCTCCGACTACGACTACGACTACGTGAAGCCCGCGTGCATAAACTCGTGCGCTGCGCGCACTCGTTCATGCACTTGGCGCTTCACGTTACAGTGCGTATAAATTACTGAGTGCGCTACATCGTGCTATAACTTACACTTATTGCACTTTAAAACACTGAATCTAGTTACAATATTTGATAGGAACCTGGCTTGAGTGGTTATCAATGGCAAAGAAATATAATTTCAATATCTTTGGTCTGAATACAGATTAGGTAACCTTTTCCTTCCTCGTTTCCAAGTTATTATTCATAAAGTTTCTGAATTTTTCAACAGAACTCTTGCCAAAATTCCACACTGCTTGACGAAACGTTTTCTCGCGGCGTTCCAGTTTTGCCTGCAACACATTCATGACGTATTGAAACTTGAGCGCGACACAAAATTGATTGAATCAGAACAATTTTTTTCGTTCTAGCCTATTTCGCTTAAAATTCATTTAATCTTTCATGAATTTATTCTAGTTTTTGACAGCACAGCATGCGCCAAAGAATCCAAAGACTGCCACCAAGACATAAGGTATGTAGTCAATAGTCACGAAGCAAGTCAATGGTCGAGGAAGCTAACCACTACACCACAGCTGCCAAGCCTCAACAATATCTTCTGACAGAAAACACCTGCAACACTTAAGGGGGCGCTCTGAGTAACTTCCACTAATTCAAATTGCTATATTTTTTTGTTTCTTGCTGATACGAACTTTTTTGCTTAAGTTTAATCAAGATGAACACCAGGCAAGCATTTTTGCAAAGTTTTATGAGTCTCGGAACATTTTAGCAAATTTTATGACTGCATCAAAATTGAAATTTTGAAAAATTTGACTAATTTTTGAAATGACGTAGCTCAATGGTGCCTCAACCAAATTTAACAATCTATAGCTTAAATTAAAGACAATTAGCTTGCCGAGGTGCCATTTTTGTCGAATTTTCGTTACCGGCGACAAATTTTTAGTTATTTTATTTTCTATCAAAAGTGACGTTTTAAAAAGCCTATCATATTGAGCCAAATCATAATAATTACAATTCAAGAAGTTCGGCACCTCCATATACGTCTGCTCTAACAGTCTGCAAAGTTTCAAGCGGGTCGGTTTTCGCAGCTGACAGTAATTTTAAAAAAATGTACGCTATAGCCCATTTTCAGAAACCTGAAGTTTGCCTACACATACGTATTTTCCAAAAAATAGAGCTAATTTTTCTGTACTAAAATCCGTTGAGAAAAGTTTCAGAAGCCAAAAAGTAGCTAACGAAAAATTAGTTTGAAAAATAGTGTATTTTTGTCAATATTGGTCAACGTATTTTGGAATTTTTTTAGAAAGGTTTGCCTACACAAACGACTTTTTGAAAAGTTGCAACTAGCAATTAGCTACAAAAAACTGTTTCAAAAAGTACCAAAAGCCATATAGAATTTTTTGGTATATCGATTTGAAGATTTTTTCCCATTGAAAAATAGGTTAAAATTTCAAGTTGAACCAAATTGGACGTTATATACATCAAATGAAAGCTAATTTAATTTGCAACAACTTTTCTTCTTGAGTTTATTAACAAAAACTTACGTAAAAATGTTTATCGCCCAAAGTCGGTTATTCAGAGCGCCACCTTAAGGGGGTAGTGTCGCGAAAGCAGTTTTGCTCATAGGTTGCAAAAAGAGATATTTTTGCTTTGAACTTGTACGTTCACTGAGAAACTAGTCCAATGCTATACTGTGTTAAATAAGTACTGCCAGACACTAGACTAACAATATCTACCAATATTTTGAACCAATCATCGATTGTAAGCCAGACATCACACAATAAGGACATGAAAATTCAAAAAATTAAGCCAGATATCAGATTGGCCAGCTTGTGAAGTTCTCATAACGTCTCGACGCATAGTTTTTTGCCACAAATAAGAAAAAAAAATGAAGGTTCGTTTTTCTTTTGATTTTAAAATAAGCGTCTAAATTTTTCACAATTTATCATTATTGCTGTGAGTACTTCACTGTTTACGCACAGTTTCACAGTTCAAACAGGTATTACTCCGCAACCACTCAAGCAATCTGCACTAAATTTGGTGTGCATAAACTACAACATATTTTCCTTTAGTCTATGTAAACAAACTAAACAAATAAGTTGATAATTGACACGAAAAAATCGAATGTGAATAGGTTTTTCAAACGTCATTTTTCCGACTTTGCGACCTCATTGCAAACAGTATACTGCATCAATTTTGATGAAACTTGGCGAAAATACTTGCCTCAACATATATTTTCAAAATATATAAAGAACGAAGTCTTATTTTTTCTAAAAATGTTTTACAGTTACGCAAAATCGACTGCTTTCGCGACACTACCCCCTTAAGGGGGTAGTGTCGCAAAAGCATTCGATTTTGCGCGACTATAAAACTTTTTCAGTGAAAGATAGGTCATTGTTCTTTATATATTCTAAAAATATGTTTCAAGGCAAATAATTTCGCTAAGTTTCAGCAAAATTGATGCAGCATACAGTTAGCAGTGAAGTCGCAAAGTCGGAAAAATGACGTTTTGAAAACCTATTCACATTCGATAATTTCGTCACAATTATAAAACTTTTTGTTTAGATTGTTTTCACAGACTAAAAGCACATGTGCTCTAGTTTATGCACACAAAATTTAGTGCAAATTGTTTGAGTGGTTGCAGAGTAATACCTGTTTGAACTGTGAAACTGTACGTAAACTGTGTAGTAATCACAGCAATAATGATATATTGTAAAAAATCTAGAAGCTTATTTTGAAATCTAAAGTAAAACGAACCTTTATTTTTCATTTTTTCTTATTTGTGACAAAAAATGTGCGTCAAAACATTACATGTACTTCACAAGCTGGCCAATCTGATATCTGGTTTGATTTTTTGAACTTTTATGTATCTATTGTGTGATGTCTGAGCTTACAAATGGTGATTGGTTCAAAATATTAGTAGATATTGGTAGTTTAGTGTCTGGTAGCATTTATTTGACACCATATAGCATTTCACTAGTATCTCAGTGAACGTACAATTGCAAAGCAGAAAGCTCTCTTTTTGCAACCTATGAGCAAAACTGCTTTGGCGACACTACCACCTTAAAAAAACGAAATATGTGATTCTGTTACAAAAAGAATAGATTTTGACTATCCAGAGTACAGCAAGAGTAGACGCAGAAGTCATGCTACCAAAATAAATAAGTGGCGCTACTATTTTTTGTGAAACTGTAGTAAGTAATATACCCTGAGTTCTTCAATGATCACGCCCGTTATCTCCACCCCGCCATAGTCGCTGATGTGGGTGAGCACCTCTCGGTCACAGCCAGCGCCGTATCGACCCCGGACCAGGTTCTCGAACATGTTGTAGACCTTCTTGAGTCCGACCGTGCCCCAGTGGAAGCCCGCCTTGCAGGCCCCGTGCAGATACCCACACGTCCGCGAACAGTCGCCGTCGCCGCGCAAACCCAGCATGAAAAAAGTGCTGCTTTCCTTCTTCAGACTTGCGACTGAAACCAAGCAACGCTTAGGGACAGCCTGTCTCCTCTGAGGGGGGGACATTCATTCTGAGAGTCCTTTCCCTTATATCCCCCCTTAGGGACAGCCTGTCTCCTCTGAGGGGGGGACATTCATTCTGAGAGTCCTTTCCCTTATATCCCCCCTTAGGGACAGCCTG
This sequence comes from Trissonchulus sp. WLG1_4, assembly GCA_030248245.1. NCBI lineage: Eukaryota > Metazoa > Nematoda > Enoplea > Enoplida > Ironidae > Trissonchulus > Trissonchulus sp. WLG1_4. Next base: position 9,832 of record JASANF010015255.1, read on the forward strand.
TCTCCTCTGAGGGGGGGACATTCATTCTGAGAGTCCTTTCCCTTATACCCCCCCTTAGGGACAGCCTGTCTCCTCGGAGGGGGGGACATTCATTCTGAGAGTCCTTTCCCTTATATCCCCCCTTAGGGACAGCCTGTCTCCTCTGAGGGGGGGACATTCATTCTGAGAGTCCTTTCCCTTATACCCCCCCTTAGGGACAGCCTGTCTCCTCGGAGGGGGGGGACATTCATTCTGAGAGTCCTTTCCCTTATATCCCCCCTTAGGGACAGCCTGTCTCCTCTGAGGGGGGGACATTCATTCGGAGAGTTCTTTCCCTTATATCCTCCCTTAGGGACAGCCTGTCTCCTCTGAGGGGGGGACATTCATTCTGAGAGTCCTTTCCCTTATATTCCCCCTTAGGGACAGCCTGTCTCCTCTGAGGGGGGGACATTCATTCTGAGAGTCCTTTCCCTTATACCCCCCCTTAGGGACAGCCTGTCTCCTCTGAGGGGGGGACATTCATTCTGAGAGTCCTTTCCCTTATACCCCCCCTTAGGGACAGCCTGTCTCCTCTGAGGGGGGGACATTCATTCTGAGAGTCCTTTCCCTTATACCCCCCCTTAGGGACAGCCTGTCTCCTCTGAGGGGGGGACATTCATTCTGAGAGTCCTTTCCCTTATATTCCCCCTTAGGGACAGCCTGTCTCCTCTGAGGGGGGGACATTCATTCTGAGAGTCCTTTCCCTTATATCCCCCCTGCCCCCCCACAGTCTGAAATTTGGAATTCACTGAGCTGATTTGAGTAATTTTTGCATCAATGGACTCGCCTTGACATCAGAATTTTAAAAATACAAGTTTTAAGAATTTAAATATTAAAAAATAAATTGTCAACTGTATAAAAGTTTGTAAAAATTCAGCGGTCAATCCCGAAAATTTGTGTCCAGAACACTTCCCGCAACTCAGGAGATGAAAAACATTAACCTTTTGCAAACAAATTTTAAAAATTTAAATTTTTTAAGATAATTTAAATTCTTTTGAAATTTGCTTTTTTACGTCCAAATCAAGAAATTCCAGACTAGGGGGGATAAAGGAAAAACACCCATTCTGACACATGTTCAAAAATTAGTCTAACAATAATACACAACACCATACTCAGTACTGATTAAATTGTACTTTGAGGCCCCAGAAGAGGATGGGTGCAAATATCGTAGCAAGGTGCGATTTCTCTCAATCCCTCGGCCGTGACGTTAACGATGCAGGACGGGCCGAAGTCATCGACGACCGGTTGGCAAATGGCGTCGGTCTGGGTGGATGGGTTGACCTGCTGCAGCATACGCACCGCCGGGAGGTCACTGGCAATCGACCAGCCCAGGCACGCTCGACCGTCGATCGTCTGACGCGTGTAGCCGGGGCTGGCCAGGAAATATGAGCAGCTGTGGCTGGCGTCGAACAGGTCGAAACAGGAGCGTTGGCGGTCGTAGCACACTGCAGTGCAAACCAACCAGACCTCAATCACTCGCCTTATCAGACTCAGTGCAATTAGCTTATGCAAGCTTAAAGGGACATTCTATATTTGTGTAGCTTTTGTTGTTTTTTAGTGTTCCTATATATTTTTTCATCTATTTTTTACAAACGGCAGACTATTATTTAGTCCGAATCCCAAGCCACTCTTAGACTATGACAAAATTAAAACGGTTCAACATGCACGCCTAACAAGATCTAGTCTAGGTCTAATCAAGGTCTAATTAACAATTTAATTAACAACAAAGCGCGCTAAAAGTTAAAGAGGAAGTTTTAAAAATGGAACTTTTGGGCGTGATGTTTTATACCGTTAGGTCGGACTAAAATTAAATCCTTTATTTCGTTGATGAATATGTCCTGAGGTTTATCTGTGGCATCAAAAACTTACATGATTCTTTATCCGTATCGCTAACAGAGTACACTTTTTTGTCCAAGAAAAAATGCAAAGCGAACCACCAGAATAGCATGATAAGCCGCGCACTGAACACGTGTTAGATCGAATCTCCGACTCCTGACAAAATGTTGTGTACTACTTGCAGTATTGCAGAAATGTCGCATTCGGGGTGATACGACCGCTTGTGCACACTATAGTTCTTCCACTAGCAAGCGTATTTACAAATTCTACCACGTAAACGGGCGTACGCTGCTTCTATTTGCCGCCACTTCTCTCTACTACCACTTCTGTCTACTCCACTTCTATCTATGGCCACTTCTATCTACTAGGGTTACTGCAGTATGTACTGGGCAGCATATGCACAAGCACAAGGGCAAACGCTAGGGGGGATACTGGGGGAATATCGTATATATATATGCGTATATACACATATAGCATATATTGTATAATACTACTGTAATTTCTAAATTTTAAATTGGCAGTTTGTCGATATTTTTTGGCTCCATTTTTTATTCAAGTTAATGCTTGAAGCATGGGCTAATACCATTTAAATATTAGAAACGTGACTAAATTCATTATCTGCAACACTTAACTCACCAAATCGGCGCCATAACTTGGTCTTCCTTTTGTTTATTACAAAACTAAAGTAACGCTAGTAGATAGAAGTGGCGTTAGATGTGTAGTAGAGAGAAGTGGTGGTAGAGAGAAGTGACAGTAGATACATTAGAAGTTGTGTAAACCAACAACCCGTAAATGCACTATGCCAAAGTCTACCGAATTTCCGCACCACCTTTTACAAAATCTACTATGTAAATGCCCTATCCTGCCGGCTGCCAAAATCTAACCTATTGCTGCACTACGTATGACAAAATCAACCGGATTTAGGCACTAATTGTTGTTACGGATGGACGTAGAGCAGCGAAAAAATTAACAGGGTGATTACAAATCAAGATATAATGGCTGTATATTGTGAACGCAACTAGATGTTAAAATTGAAAGAGGCAGACTAAAGAATTTATTTTGCAAAAGAAAAAAGAAATTTAAGAAACGAAAATGTAGTTTAAAAAATGAAGTACAAAAACGTAAACTGCATCAAAAAGAGAATTAGTGACAAGAAGACCCCAGCACAGTGACCGAGTGACAGCACGCCACCTACAAAACTCCCACTCGTGCTTCACTACCATCACCGAACTAGTCTAAGTTGGACATCAGACACAGAATGAACTTAGTGACAAGAAGACCCCAGCACAGTGACCGAGTGACAGCACGCCACCTACAAAACTCCCACTCGTGCTTCACTACCATCACCGAACTAGTCTAAGTTGGACATCAGACACAGAATGAACTTAGTGACAAGAAGACCCCAGCACAGTGACCGAGTGACAGCACGCCACCTACAAAACTCCCACTCGTGCTTCACTACCATCACCGAACTAGTCTAAGTTGGACATCAGACACAGAATGAACTTAGTGACAAGAAGACCCCAGCACAGTGACCGAGTGACAGCACGCCACCTACAAAACTCCCACTCGTGCTTCACTACCATCACCGAACTAGTCTAAGTTGGACATCAGACACAGAATGAACTTAGTGACAAGAAGACCCCAGCACAGTGACCGAGTGACAGCACGCCACCTACAAAACTCCCACTCGTGCTTCACTACCATCACCGAACTAGTCTAAGTTGGACATCAGACACAGAATGAACTTAGTGACAAGAAGACCCCAGCACAGTGACCGAGTGACAGCACGCCACCTACAAAACTCCCACTCGTGCTTCACTACCATCACCGAACTAGTCTAAGTTGGACATCAGACACAGAATGAACTTAGTGACAAGAAGACCCCAGCACAGTGACCGAGTGACAGCACGCCACCTACAAAACTCCCACTCGTGCTTCACTACCATCACCGAACTAGTCTAAGTTGGACATCAGACACAGAATAAACTCCTTGTGCCTGAACGTTATTTCTTTGACAATTCATGCAGTTAAAACAATATCTCATTTGGCAAAACATTTACAACAAGAATAAATTGCAATAATAATGCAAATACTGTGCTAAATAACACTACCAATCACCAAGCAGTTTACAACAAATTGAATGTTTCCCGATAATATGACATGTAATATATTGCCATATTCAGTGTCCTTTCTTTGGGTTATTGGTAAGAATTCCCCCAGTGGATTAAATTGTCCGAAGCTTCTGTCCGACGCAAACTTGGCAAGTGATGTCAGCGCATCGTCCAGAGTATTAACAACAGCTGCCTGATACCGAATTGCTTCACCATCAAATATGGGATCTTCGATTTGAAAAATTAATTTGCGCGCATCTTGAACTTCAGCCATGCCTTCTCTGCTTGTTTCTGTTTCAGGTGGTTTGTAAATCCAGGTATATGGTGACATTGCCACAAGTTTGTTTAGTGTTTACAAACATTTCCTAACCAGTGCTCATAATAATAACCTCAATGTACTTCGTGATTCTATGTATTTTAATGTCAGTTGGAAAAGGTCTAAAATGTTCGTATTTATTCTTTGCAAAAACTTTCGTGCAGATCCAAATTGTTACACTTGCTATTCTCAAAACTTCTTCAACTGATGCTGCTATATCCATTCTATTGAATCAGAGACGGACGCGATGGTTGGATTGATAGTTAAATAAAGTGCGTAGCTCGAGAGTTCTTGTACATTTATCGATATCGCGCCCACCTTTCACCACCACCATGTTGATACTTCTGTATCGTATTTTCCTTTCCTGTGCATTCAGTAAAAAACAAAGGCAGGACAAATATTATAAACATCCATTTTGGTACTTTCACAAATACTTGATTCCAGTGTTGCATTTTCTGAGACATGTCTGTCCAAAAACTTTTTTGATATTTTTTTTGCTGCGACCGCCTGGTTGGTTCCAACTTGTTTTGTACACGTGGCCCTTCTTGGACTAAGGTATCAGTAGCCAGGTTGCACTGTGCCGTTTTAGCTTGTTCGTTGTGAAATCCGCCCATTATATTCAGTACTGCACGATGCCGTTCAAAAACTTCCTTAATGAGGCCTTTAGTGAACATATCAGCTAAATTGTTGGATGTAGGACAGTACACGATATCTATGATTCCACTTTTAAAAGCTTCACGAATGAAGTGTGCCTTGATATTGATATGCTTTGTTTTGGGATGCAACACGGAAGTATTTGTCATTGAAATAGCCGCTTGGTTATCTTCATTCAAAACAGTAGGCTCCTTTTGTGTCATTAGTAAGAAAGCTAGCAGTTGTCTTAACCAAATAACTTCCTGTACTGCTTGACCAGCTGCAAACTATTTGGCTTCTGCAGTTGGAAGAGCGACAGTAGTTTGCTTTCTTGATGACCAGCTAATTGGACATCCAGCAAACAAAAATACGTAACCAAGATTTCCTATCTTCTTTATCTTCTGCCAAATTAGCATCTACATATCCAACTAGCTCTGTATTGTTGTCACTGTATTGAATGCCAAAATGCAATGTTCCTTTGATGTATCGCAATATGCGTTCTTCTGCAGCCCATTGTGCCTTTCCAAGATTACGGCAATATTCGCCACTGCATTGCTAATATCGGGGCGAGTGCCAAACCATTGCCAGGTACATCAAATTACCCACCAAAGATTGATAACTTGACTTGTCAACAGGATGATCATCTGTTTTGTTTTTTAACAGAGACTCATTGATTTCCCGAGGCGTTGAGACAGGTCTGCAGACCGACACACCAATTTTTTTCAAAATTTCGGATGCATATTTAGTTTGGATTGAGGAAAGTTGCTTTGCTGTTTCTTTGAACCTCAATTCCCAAAATATAGTGGAGTTTTCCCAGACCAGTCATTTCAAAACGGTTGTTGAGCTTGTGCTTAACATCACGTAGATCGTCCGTTGTGTCTGCAGCAATGATCAAAGTGTACCACATCACATCTAACATCAAGTTAGACCCGTACAAAGACACAATTATTAAATAATTGCACTAAATACAGGAATCTGCTGGTGATCTCTGAATGTTGCATTCTTTTATCAAAAAGTTGTTCATCACGTCGTTCCAGCATTTGGAAGCTTGTTTTAAACCGAAAAGAGAAACCAAGAGCCTGCAAACGAGGTTTTTTTGCCTTTATCCTCATTCCCCTGTATATTTCGTTTTCTAGCTTTCCGTTCAGGAAGGCTGTTTTGACGTCCATATGCTCCAAATGCATACTTTGTGCTGTGACAATTGCAATAAGTGTGCAAAGAGACGCATGATGCATGACAGGACAAAAGGTTTCATTGTAATCTAAACCAGGAAATTAAGAAAAACCCTTTAGACGTGCTTTGTACTTTTGAATAGTACCATCTGGATTTTGCTTCACACGTAACACCCATTTTCAGTCGATTGCACGTCTTCCTTCAGGTGCAGTCAACTCCCATGCTTTCTTTTGCAAACGAGAGTCGTACTCGCTTTGCAGTGCGGCGCGCCACTCATAGGCATCGGGGCTGCTGAGGGCGTCTAAAATCGTTTTTAGTTCAACTACTAGAGCACTGGCAGTATTTGATGACTGTTCAATTTTCGTTACTGCCCCTATTTTTAAACGCTCTAATCTTCTTGGTGCAAGGTCTTCGTTTTGTAGTTTGCTTGATTGCAGATTCTCTTGTATTTTTGGTTTATTTGGCTGAGAATTCTCATTAGACCCAACTTCAGGAATCACATCGAAAAGAACATCTCGACTGATGATCAGACTTCGTTCGATTGTACAAGCGGTAACCACCGTTTTATTCAAAACCAAGTAGTCAGCATGGTCTGTTTTTGCTTGAAGACTTGCTTGGTCTTTTTTCCGCTGGAATGTGCATGTATCCAGTCTCTCTAAAAGCGCGAATATGACGCCCTAAGGACTTTCTACCGGTTCACACTTCGTATGGAGTTTTCTTCAGTAGTGCCTTAGTCATCACACGTTTCTTTGTGTAGACTGCTGTCTGCACTCCTTTTGCCCAAAATGAGTCTGACATGTTTGCGTGTTTTAGAATCGAACGCGCAGTTTCGACGATTTGTTCGATTGGCTCGTTCCGTAACTTTATTTTGGTTTGGGTTTCGGGGTACTGTGGTTTCTCTTTTGATCGCCTTTTTCTTGCAGTAAGCTTTGAACTCGTCGTTGACATAGTCGCCGCCGTTGTCGCTCATTTGTTCCGTTGCATATAGATGGATGTATAGCGGGAGTGATAATCAATGAAGGTAACAAAATACCTTTTCCCTGTTGGACTTTCTGTCTGCATGGAACCACAGACATCGGTATGGATCAAGTCAAGTAGGCCTGTAGCACGAGTACCAGGATGTTTGTTTCCAAATTGCTTGGTTTGCTTTCCTTCAGCACATCTTCTGCAAAAATGACCGTGATCTTCATCGCTAAAGTCCAGCCCGTCTACCATATGGTTGTGTTTCATGCGGCGCAAGTATCTATGACTGATATGTCTCAGTCTCACATGCCATTCTTGTAGTTTATTAGTTGGAGTGCTGCCGTAGTTGACCAACAGCTCACTCACAGGCTCTGTAAAGTATTCAGTGACCCTATTCTATTGACAGTGCCATTAGTCTCAATTATGCAATCAAAAACTTCGAATTTGACTTGAAAACCAAGACCGGTTACTGCCCAAACTGATGAAAAGATTTTTCTTAGCTCAGATACATAAAAAACACCACTGAAATTTACTGGTGTATCTCCATTTGGTAATCCTGTCACCAGCATTGGCTGTGTTCCGGTTCCCATGGCCATCAGCCATTCTTCTGTTTTTATCGTAGTGTCTTCTTTCGTTGCACTCAGTAAGTCTGCTGAAGTGAGAACGGTAATGGCCTGTGGTCCTCAGCGCTGCTGTGGGTTAAATGCCGCCCCCTGCCCATTTCTGCATCCATGTCCCAGCCTCCTGGAAGTAATCCTAGAAATAACATAGGACCAGGTGACCCTCTGGTGGATAGTTGGCCTCTCGGTTGCCTTGTTTGTCCCCAATGTGCAGTATTTTTTCAAGTTTCATACTATTTAAACGTTAGTTCCTCCTTCTGTTATGTGCTCCTTCCCCATGAACAGCATGTTGATTCCATTTACCCCCATTTCATACTATTTAAACGTTAGTTCCTCATTCTGCTGTGTGCTCCTTCCCCATGAACAGCATGTTGATTCAATTTACCTCCATTTCATCCTATTTAAACGTTAGTTCCTCCTTCTGCTATGTGCTCCTTCCCCATAAACAGCATGCTGATTCCATTTACCCCCTTCCATCCTATTTAAACGTTAGTTCCTCCTTCTGCTATGTGCTCCTTCTCCATGAACAGCATGTTGATTCCATTTACCCCCCTTTCATACAATTTAAACGTTAGTTCCTCCTTCTGCTGTGTGCTGCTTCCCCATGAACAGCATGTTGATTCCATTTACCCCCATTTCTTCCTATCCTCCTTCTGCTATGTGCTCCTTCCCCATGAACAGCATGTTGATTCCATTTACACCCCTTTCATCCTATTTAAACGTTAGTTCCTCCTTCTGCTATGTGCTCCTTCTCCATGTACAGCATGTTGATTCCATTAACCCAACTTTCATACTATTTAAACGTTAGTTCCTCCTTCTGCTGTGTGCTCCTTCCCCATGAACAGCATGTTGATTCCATTTACCCCCATTTCATCCTATTTAAACGTTAGTTCCTCCTTCTGCTATGTGCTCCTTCCCCATGAACAGCATGTTGATTCCATTTACCCCCCTTTCATACTATTTAAACGTTAGTGCCTCCTTCTGCTGTGTGCTCCTTCCCCATGAACAGCATGTTGATTCCATTTACCCCCATTTCATACTATTTAAACGTTAGTTCCTCCTTCTGCTGTGTGCTCCTTCCCCATGAACAGCATGTAGATTCCATTTACCCCCATTTCATCCTATTTAAACGTTAGTTCCTCCTTCTGCTATGTGCTGCTTCCCCATAAACGGCACGTTGATACCATTTACCCCCATTTCATCCTATTTAAACGTTAGTTCCTCCTTCTGCTATGTGCTCCTTCCCCATAAACAGCATGCTGATTCCATTTACCCCCCTTTCATCCTATTTAAACGTTAGTTCCTCCTTCTGCTATGTGCTCCTTCTCCATGAACAGCATGTTGATTCCATTTACCCCCCTTTCATACTATTTAAACGTTAGTTCCTCCTTCTGCTATGTGCTCCTTCCCCATGAACAGCATGTTGATTCCATTTACCCCCCTTTCATACTATTTAAACGTTAGTGCCTCCTTCTGCTGTGTGCTCCTTCCCAATGAACAGCATGTTGATTCCATTTACCCCCATTTCATACTATTTAAACGTTAGTTCCTCCTTCTGCTGTGTGCTCCTTCCCCATGAACAGCATGTTGATTCCATTTACCCCCATTTCATCCTATTTAAACGTTAGTTCCTCCTTCTGCTATGTGCTCCTTCCCCATGAACAGCATGTTGATTCCATTTACCCCCCTTTTATACTATTTAAACGTTAGTGCCTCCTTCTGCTGTGTGCTCCTTCCCCATGAACAGCATGTTGATTCCATTTACCCCCCTTTCATACTATTTAAACGTTAGTTCCTCCTTCTGCTATGTACTCCTTCCCCATGAACAGCATGTTGATTACATTTACCCCCCTTTCATACTATTTAAACGTTAGTTCCTCCTTCTGTTATGTGCTCCTTTCCCATGAACAGCATGTTGATTCCATTTACCCCCATTTCATCCTATTTAAACGTTAGTTCCTCCTTCTGCTATGTGCTCCTTCCCCATGAACAGCATGTTGATTCCATTTACCCCCATTTCATACTATTTAAACGTTAGTTCCTCCTTCTGCTATGTACTCCTTCCCCATGAACAGCATGTTGATTACATTTACCCCCCTTTCATACTATTTAAACGTTAGTTCCTCCTTCTGCTATGTGCTCCTTCCCCATGAACAGCATGTTGATTCCATTTACCCCCATTTCATCCTATTTAAACGTTAGTTCCTCCTTCTGCTATGTGCTCCTTCCCCATGAACAGCATGTTGATTCCATTTACCCCCCTTTCATACTATTTAAACGTTAGTTCCTCCTTCTGCTATGTGCTCCTTCCCCATGAACAGCATGTTGATTCCATTTACCCCCATTTCATACTATTTAAACGTTAGTTCCTCCTTCTGCTATGTACTCCTTCCCCATGAACAGCATGTTGATTACATTTACCCCCCTTTCATACTATTTAAACGTTAGTTCCTCCTTCTGCTATGTGCTCCTTCCCCATGAACAGCATGTTGATTCCATTTACCCCCATTTCATCCTATTTAAACGTTAGTTCCTCCTTCTGCTATGTGCTCCTTCCCCATGAACAGCATGTTGATTACATTTACCCCCATTTCATCCTATTTGAACGTTAGTTCCTCATTCTGCTATGTGCTCCTTCCCCATGAACAGCATGTTGATTCCATTTACCCCCATTTCATCCTATTTAAACGTTAGTTCCTCCTTCTGCTATGTGCTCCTTCCCCATGAACAGCATGTTGATTCCATTTACCCCCCTTTCATCCTATTTAAACGTTAGTTCCTCCTTCTGCTATGTGCTCCTTCCCCATGAACAGCATGTTGATTCCATTTACCCCGCTTTCATTCTATTTAAACATCCCTCTGATCCTAAATGGACATTCTTCTATTTTCGGTTTACATGGGACACAGACTTGATTCTGAGTTGCCGCTCTTTTCCTATCGCTCAGTCAAAATAGTCTAGTTTCCATACTTTTAGCACGTCATTTCTCTGCTTCAGTTATGATCTACTGTCAAGAATGACAAAGTACACATAGCTCAAGTTGCATCACCAAGTGCAACACACTCAATCTAATCTTAGTGTACTCTTCCGTGTGAGTCCCTCGGCATCTGTAGCTAATATTCCTCGATACGATCAGACCAGTTAGTCTGTATCCTTCTGTCGGGCGGGTAGGCTGCGTCCCATTGTGTTCCTCATACTGTCCCTACTGTGTATCTCTGCATCAATGCCCTATCCCTGTGCATGTTTTTACCAGTAAACCGTATTCATTATTCCGTTGCGCTTTGTCTCCATTTGCCCTAACTCGTAGTCAGGTAGGCGACTGATCACCTCTTTGCTCGGACCTGTTTAAGTTCACCGCTTAACTTCACATGGCTAGGCTGCCAGCATTGAGTGATCAGTGAAAATTTTCTTTTTATTTTTCCTTCAATTTACAATGTGTGAACGGTTTATCTGTGTTGGTTTTTCTGTGTTAAAATTTTGATTTTGTTTGTATTTGTATGAATGTTTTCCTCCCCACCACGTCGAAATTCTGCTTCAGCTCAGTCTGATTCTATTGCTTTGAGCAAACCACGTCGAAATTGTGCTACGTACAGAGACAAGGAAAATTCTCAGTTGTCCCATTCGCAAAGTGCTAGTAACCTCGACAAAAAATCGTCGAAGGACGGGGATAATTGTCCAAATTTTTAAAATTTTTCGCAGCTAGGGACAGCGAAGTCATCTTCGCAAGTTGCTACCGGAAACGGTTCGTTGGGTCCAAACTTGACAGATTCAACAATGGCTCGTCGTGACTATTTGATTTGTTTCAAAAATAATTTGAAGCCGTTTGAAGGCTCAGAGAGTAAGGTGAAAATCACAGATTGGGTCAGAAATTTTGAATCAATTGCCCGGATAAACTCAGTTCCGGAGAATCTGTGGTACTCTCTGTTGTTGAATCTGGTCACGGCCTCAGTTTTCTCGCATTTGACAGAAATTGGGCTACCCAACGATTACGAGGCGCTCAAAGCTCTCATTTTTCGCCTCTACGAACCTTTCCCGGTAACAAAGGAACAATGGGCAGATAAATTCTTCTCCCGATATCAGTTACCGAGTGAAAGCTCCCATATTTTTATTACTGACTTGCATTTGCTGGCCGTGAAAGCATTTCCGTTGGAACCCGAAAATGAGCGCTCCAAAAGAATTATAGAGCAGTTGAAAAAGGGTCTCCGACCGGAATTGCGGGCCAAATGCATCTCAGTTTTGGCAGATGCTAAAAATTGGACTGGGGGCGGTATTGAAAATTTATCCCTAATCATGGATATTATTTCGGGAGTGAAGAAGGATTCACTGCTCGCTGAGGGGACAATGGCAACCGCTTCGGCTTTATTAGCAGGAGCTCGGAACGCTCCGTTGTTGCCAACGGATTTTCCGACAGGAGCTACCCCTGCTACTACGCCGAAACCCCCCTCAGATTGTTTGGCCTCACGGCTAAACGAATATTTTACTGTGACGAAAAATTTGGGTGACCAGGTGGCGCAGTTGACAAAGAAAATTAATGCGCTTTCAGTGTCCACGGTCCCCGAATTTTAGAGGGAAGAGCCGAGTTTTGAATACCCCTCATATTCTGATTTTGCTGATGTTTGCCCGGAGCACATGCTCTACCTACCACCTATTTGCTTCATGGGGCAATCAAATCGAGGGGGCCGCGGACGGGGTCAAAATCGAGGGGATTTACGTAATAGTGATTGTCGGTTCTGCAAGAACTACAGACACTGTGCTCGTGAGTGCCCTTAGCGACAGGAGGGGCGCGGAAATCGTGTTTTTCACAACACCCGTGGTAGACCCTACCGTGGGCGGGGTGGAGAACGCGGCCGTGGCCAGGCCCGCCGTGAGGAGCACTACGACCGTAGACCGACATACCCCTCCCCATTCTCTGGACCTTCCAACAAAAATTTTCGCTAAGCGGGGGAGAGGAGGTCCCTGATCTCCCCCAAGCTGAAAGCGCAGGGGACAGTTTTTCAAAAAATTTATCTGAATTGTTTTGTGATATTGCCAGCCAAATTTCAGATTGCACAGTTGGGCGTGGCCGCTCTATCGATGCCGATAGATTGTCACAAACAAGTCCCGACAATTAGAAAATTTATGTGGAGTCAAATTCAGACTCGTCGTCTAATTCTAGTGCAATCTCAAATTTAGCTGTATATAATTCTGATATCGGCAGTGCCGAACGATGGAAAATTTTTCGCTGGTTTAATTCGAATTCTGAAACTGACCCCGGTTCACCCACCCAAACACAAGTGTTTTCCTGTGTAAATGTTGAGAACCCCCCTCCACCTAATGCGCTAGTCGCATATCCCCACCCCTGTACTCAGTTTCAGCAACCACATTTCCAACAGGGATTGCAGCAGTACGTGCAGTGGCTCACACAAAATATATAGCAAGAGTACATAATAGTGTCTCACTCTTTATAGAAGAAGAGTGAGACACTCTCCTTTCTGCCTGTGTTATAGCGCAGGCAGATGCGCTCGTCATTTCCAGCCCACATGTTGCCGTTTTATGCAACATGTGGGTAGCCAATCAGAAGCGACCTTTGCTTCTGATTGGCTGGACGTTTGTGCACGTGCTCCAATCAGCACGCAGGCGGCCTCACGTGCTCCAATCAGCACACTGGCCGCCATTACAGCCATTTCATTGTTAAATTTTGCCATGATCGGTAGGGTTGGGGTTTTTTTTGTTTTTTTTTGTTCCGAATCGTATTTTGCCTACATTTTTATCCCTTTTTTCAGGAATTATTGCTAGTATATATGTGCTGAATATGTTGTTAACTGGTAAGTTAAATGTGTTTTTGACAATTTTCAGGCAATAGCACGCGAGGCCGCCTGCGTGGTGATTGGAGGACCTGCACAGGCGTCCAGCCAACCAGAAACAAAGGTCGCTTCTGATTGGCTACCCACATGTTGCACAAAACGGCAACATGTGGGCTGGAAATGACGAGCGCATCTGCCTGCGCTATAACACAAGCAGAAAGGATAGTGTCTCACTCTTCTTCTATAAAGAGTGAGACACTATTATTTACTCTTGTCCATAGGGAATGTCCTTGTCCCTGTCCTTAGAGGTAATTGATTCATACTCCTTGAGGACAAAGGAATAGTCTTTCTCACATGAACTAATTCTCAAACGTCATTGGATAAACTGCGTTTTGTTTAAAGTACCTTGAAAAAATTATCAACCGTATTTATAGGCTGAAAAAAAAGAAAATTCAAAATTTCGAATATGGGATTCGAACTCTGATCCATAGGTTGAGAAGCAAAAATCATAACCACTCGACTTCCAAGGCATAGAAATCGGATCACTAGAACATCTTTATGAGCTTATAGTATATTTCAGGTTGGTATAAAAATTGAAAACCAAATATTTTTCACGCAAAAATGTGTTAAAGAACCCAAAAATAACGATGGAATTAATACCGCAACACATGCCCACGACATTCTTTCACTAGTAGTCGAGTTCGTCCGTGATTGGCTGTTCTTGGTGTCACATGTAGTAAAGTAACTGCCGTATTTTGATTGGCCGAGTTGATTAGGGACAGGGAAAAAGTAGAACATTGCTCAGGGACATAGGGACAGTCCTTATGGCTGCTTAAGGACATTGCCAAAGCTGCTTAGGGACAAGTATGAATCATTAGCAACTTAGGGACAGGGAAAAGGAAAAGGACACTTCGGAAGTATGAATTAATCGTTTATAAGGACAGGGACAAATCTCAAAGACAAGGACAGTCCTTAAGGACGAGTATGAACCGGGCTTAAGTGGTGATTGGAATTTGTTGGTTTTCAGTGGACACTGCCTCCAAAGCCAATCAAACTGCTGCCACACCCGCTGCTGACAAATCAACCGGTATGGTGGAGTCCATCGGCACAGGGGATGATGTCAAGTTGGTGAGTTGGCCACAGCCGGGATGTAAAATGGAAGTCACAACCTGATACTAACACAAAAATGTTCCGTAAAAGCTAGTGAAACACTTAAGTTTTGGTTTAAAACACTTGAAAAATGTTAGTGTTTCAAGCCCAAATTTAAGCGTTTCACTAACTTTTAAGGAAAGGAAAACTGTAAGTGTTTTAGTGTTGTGAATTCTAATTTCAGTCATACTTGAGTGGTGTGTGTAGAGAAAAGCAGATGGCATGCGAGTATATTGACTGGAGTGTAGGATGTGTTAGGTTGTAAAGAAAGATATTTTACGGTTGAACTTTTAAAGATACAAGCTGGACTGAACTGCATGTTTTAGTGTAAAAAACCAAATTTGTAGCTAACATACTTAATTTTTGGGATTAAACACAATATTAAGAGTAAGGCCTGGTTCTCAGTATTTAGAAAGAAGAAATATTATGCAACAAGAACAAGAACCGGAAATATGAATATAGGCTAAACCAAATAGTGGATTTTTTTCAACCTACAACATATTGAGCAGTGATTGGAAGTTCTGCTACTACGACTACAACCGGAAAAATGGATTGACAAGCAGAAATTAAGATCGGAATCGGAAGTGAAGCCCTAAATTCTGTCCTAAAATTATCTTAAACTTTTACTGCACTCACTCACGCGTTATGCAATTAGCATACCTTTGTTTTTGGAGCGATAACCCGTAGCCTGGTATAGTTTCAAAACAAGGAAGAGGTGAGAATCTGTGCACCACCCTGTGCTCGACCACCGTATGGGCAAACTTAAAAAAACAAATTGAGATGGAACTCTCAACACTAGTTTGGCCTCACTAATCCATAACCTGCGTTTTTTCCAGATAGTTGGTGCCTTTTACGTGCGCCTGTCAGACCTGGATACGCCTAGATTTGGCTGTCCAGGCTTTGAAAACGGGCCTCCAATTTTTCGCTACTCTGCCGATCATATGCTGAATCTGTATCAACAGTCTGCCGACAATGAGATGGAGTTTGTGCGCACGGATATTGTACGTGATTAAAAATGTTCATTTTTTGTGGCAAGGGTCTGAGTTTTCATTGTGCAATATTAGTATTTACTATTCCACTACTTCAGTTTTTGTGTTTCGATAAATATGTTAGTGTTTCGATAAATATGTTAGTGTTTCGATAAATATGTTATATTATCCTTTGGTCGATTCATATTTCCCCAGCCAGCTGTATTATGTTTGTTTAGGGCCAAATGAAAAACGAAAAAATTATGTATAAAACAATTGATATAATCTTTGAAAACCTGTTTAAAAGGTTAGCTTGTGGGGTGTGTTTGATTTTTTAGTGTTTGTGTAAATTTCTGATACAGTGCACTTTAAATTCGTTAATGATGTTCTCAACTGTTTCAGTTCGATTTGGCATCTCTGAGCGGTTTCGCCTCCGACATGATTGAACTAACAGTGGCGGATGAGTACAAAAATAGCCAAGACTCCGCAGACGGTACCATTCCATACTTGAAGGTGGACTTACCGCCCAAATTGCTGCCGTCAATAAGAAAGGTAACATAGCTTTGGCAGAATTTGTGCCAGGGCTATTTCGTGTAGAGAAGGAAGGATTGGTTGACCTGACCCCCCTTACATATCCTTTCAGTCCGTCGCCGTATACTTTTGCTTAGCAGGCGTAATCTGGGAAAATTGTATAGATTTTGTTACACAGGTAACGATAAAGGTAAATTTTTAAAAGGCCAAACTTTGGGGATTGGGGAGAGTTTACGATTCCCATTGACACGCTAATTTTTACATGTAAATGTGTTCTTTTTTGTCGTCGATAAAGTGATTGTAATAATTTTTTTTAATATTATTTAGATTCGGGAGATGGCTGCTAAATATAAGCAGGATTCGACGACTGAAGCCAACTTCTTCAATGGAGTACAAGAAAGCTCCGTAGCTGCCGAAATAGCTGTTTAACAATATTATGATACTTTGCTACTGCTGAGCTGAGGGTTAAAAGTTAAACTTCGACTTTAAATCAAATTGAAAAACTTTGGGGTCAACGTCAAACTATGATTTTTAACTTTAATTTAAATACGCGTGCTTTAACTTAAGGTTAGTTATTGTAAAAAAGTTCAATTAAAAGTATGGATTTTCTGTTTTACTTTTAACACCGTAATTTAGTCGAAAATGGTTTAACACTGTGTTGCATTACTGCTATTAAAGCTTGGGCTACCAGCTTGCTAGCTGTTTTCTTTGTGTAGCTTTATTTGTCGTAAACAGTTTCGTAGTTTTTTCACATGTGGCGACTTACTAAGCTGTTGCGTCAATTACTCTTTTTGGTGCATATTTTTTATACCACATTCGGTGTCGATAATTATTAACTTTTTGAAATGTTATTCATTGTTGCTTAATTAGCTCTAGTAACAAATCAGTAAATCAAACAAGATCAACAAATAAATCTGTTTATTTGCTTTTTTAATGTTAATATGTTGTATTTTGTTCTTGCCATGCGACTTTTGTTAGTGTTGTTTGTGTAAACCATACATGTAACAGCACCGAAATTTTGGGTACTCCTCTCCTGCGGCAACTCATTTTTGACCCCTCTCTCCCCAAAATAACGAAATTTTTACCTTTTTTGACCAAAAAACACCGATTTTAACAATTTTTGGCCAAAATGTCGGTAAAAATCGCTTAAATTGTACGAAAAATGCTAATGTTTTCCAATTTTGGCCAAAATTTTACTCCCCCGTGGACCCTCCCCCCTCTTTCCCCCCCTGGCTGGACCCGCCTTCCCTCCCCCGGGACCGAATTTTGGGGGATCTTCCCCCCATCCCACCCCAACTACATGTATGGGTAAACGTGTTTTGTGTCACTATCTAGTTTTCTAATAATTTTTTAATGAGAATCTTAAGACATTGTTGAGGACAGTGGAATTTTAAACGACAAATTGCTGAAATTTTTTAAGGTCTTTTAATCACGAGAGTTAGTATGGCGTCGCCTCTTTGTTCAACAAGTTTTGATCAAGCTGTTTTTTGTCGTGACTTATGTTGAGCTTCTTTGTTTTTTTGTATTGCTGTACATTTGTGTTTCAAGTTTAGTTTCATATCCACTGGAGGCATTATTTGAAATTGCGGATTAGAAATAGAATGAAATGGCTTATTTTGTCAATATAACAAGGTGTGGTAAACGTAGCGATGAGACTTCGCTTCTCGCTTATGAATAATTCAAACGTCAAATAAATTTTTCGTCAACATTGAGTTTTCGTTTAAGTCAAAAGTTCATATGCATCTATCTACGTTTCAGTAAGCTGCATTATATAGTTTTTGTAATGTAAATTTAATTCAGTAATTTCTACTTTTTATTCGTTTTTGCGATGGTTTCTGCCTTTGTAGAATCGTACTTTTTGTGAATTAACCGTGTTATATATTTTTGTGGTATTCCTATAGCCCGCTTTTTACACTTCAGAAATATATGACGTATAGACAAAGTACGCAGAACAAGAACGCAACCTATTTTGGCTCATTTTTTCGTGTAGAGTAGAAAAAAGTAGGGAAACTAAAGGCCTATTCACACGAGGGCGCATTTTGCTCCATGGCGTACGCAATGGCGCATTGCATTGCGTACGCACGCCATGGCGCTTGAGTGACTGGGCGCACGAGCGGGTGCACACGCACACTTGCATTATGCATTGTGTGAAATAATGCAGCAGGCAGTGTGAAAATAGAATGCGTCCGCTCATGCCCTCGCTCATGCGCCATGGCGTGCGCCATGCGATGCGCCCTCGTGTGAATAGGCCTTAAGATTGTTAATTTCTGGCTAACGTAATGTTCAACAGTTCGTTTATGGTGTTAGCTGTATGTCACATGTTATTTGGATGTTTTTTAGTCTTGTATATTTTGTTTATTCACTTAATATGACATATTTTTTGTAATTGGGACTAGTTATAATAGAAGTTGAGTGTTCTGAATTCAGATCTTATCCATCAAATCAAATTTATTGAAGTGCTATTGTTGCTTAACACGCTGAGTGAGTCTCACACGACGCCTATAGCAGTCATAATTTATATTAGCTATTTCAAGAAGACTAATGATATTTGTGAGGTTTTATACAGATATTCGTTATCAACTTACGAACAGTGTCTAAAAATGCAATAAAACCGCGACTGCCTGTTTCGATAATTTTGGTTGTGTAGGGTGATACTCAGCATGTTAATGACGTTGCCTTGTTCTGATCTTGTTTTGAAGCTGGTTGGCAGGAAGCTCTCAAGCTGTCAATAAGTTTAGTTAGTTTGTAGTGGTGGTGTAGTTGGTGTAATAAGACTTTAGTTTTAATAAAGGCTGTGCAATTTTTTCAATAACGTAGACTAGCTTCTTTTATTTGAGAAAAGGGGTGTGTTTAAGACTAGCTGCAAAACTGGGTTGTGGGCGCCGCCCCCTCCGGTTTCACTGACGCCCCCGCCCCCCCCGCGCGGCCCCCCCCCTTAGGGGGTAGTTTCGCGAAAGCATTCATTTGCGCGACTGTAAAACTTTTCAGTAAAATGTTAGAAATTTTCTTTCTTTTTTAAAATCCAAAAGGAAAATATTTTCAGTTTGAAATAAGTTACTTCATATGTCTCAAAGTGGAAAAATGACAAAAAAACCATTCCACACTCATTTTTATTCCATTTTTCTTTTTGGTTTTTTTTTTACATAGCATACTTATTTTTGTTTAATCAAAACAAATTTAATTTTGTTTGGGGTACAAATACTAGTTTGAACTGTGAAGTTACTTAAACTGTAAAATAATAACAGCAATAATATAAATTGTGAATCTTTACCATTCTATCAAAACAAACAAACTTACTTTTTCTTTTCTTTTTTCTTATTTTTTTTGTACATACATGTTTCTTACTTTCTATTTCCAATTTTATTTTTATCTTTCTTCTTTTATGTCCTTATTTTTCTTCTTATTTGCCTATTATAATATTAATAATATTTTACTTTAAGTTTATTATTATAATCTTCACTTTCTTTTCTTCTGTTTTATAAATAAAACTTTATTTTCACAGCCTTTAAACTTTACACCAACTATGTTCTTATTGTATAGTGTAAACCACTAAGATATTAATATTAATTTATAGTAACAATTTCATTTTAAAAACACTAATCCAATGCCATTACAAAAGTATAGTCAGTCACTTAGGTACTTATTCACCAATTTGTTTGCGAGACCGTTAAGAATTAAGTTTTATTCATTGTGTTTGTTTTCGTTACTGTTTAAACGTTTTATCTTTTTTTAATGAACATTGGCCGTTTTGTTACGTTTTAGTGTTATACAATAAATTTATTAATTAGATGTAGTAATTAGTGTATTTTTTATTTGGTCGGTCTGTGAATCTGCGATCATTAATACCTCCCGATCTGAAAACTACATAAAGTAGGTATGGGCATTGTGCAAGCGTTATGGCGTAGCCAGGGGGGCATTTCGGTCTCCACCCTGCAACCTTTTGGCATGCTGTTCCGTGCTTTCGTCTTTTAGGGAAGCCTTATTCATGTGTATACTGGTGCATTATGCGCCATTTGATTAATACGTACACTGTTTAGTTTATCGGTTTAGCTGTTTTAGCAATAAGGACATTTTTAGTAAATTTGCGGATCGTAATCAGAGATGTACGGGGTGAATCGGCGAGGGGTGGGTGCCGACCCCTGGCGAAAGGGGTGGTGGTCCCTAGTTGTGGCCATTTTTCGGTGGCAGCCGAAAATTTTTCAGAATTTTTCGATTTTCAACTCATTTTTGGGGTACTTTTTTCGCGGCAGGCGAAAATTTTTTGCAATTTTTCAACTTTTTACGCATTTTTGGGGCACTTTCTTGGCCATCAGAGGGCGGGTGGGCGGTTGAGGGGGGGGGGGGGGGGTGCCGACCCCCCCCCCCCTACTCCCCCCTATGTGCATCTATGATCGTAATGTCAAGAATGTTCTTAAAATCTTCAAATTTGCTAGCTTAGGGAAACGTTAATGTAGTTTTATATTTATTATCTTAACGTCATTTCAATTTTAACAAAAAACGGTTTATTCACATACATAGTAGGGGATGTATATATATTTGGATATTGAACTGTAACAGTTATACAAACAGCACAGAGAAGCACAGGAAAAAGTTTTAGTTTTGAGACAAGTCATATCACCGATACTTTTTAGATTTTGGCAATAGTCTGACAAAGTGGATAGCGTAATTTTAAACTTTTAAAATAGACTGAATATAAATTAATGCTGTTCCTTGGTTTGGTAGATGTTTTAGCACCAAGTTGAGTGGTTTATAAAAATCATTTCAGTATTGTTATTATAATCCATTAACATGTATATTGTATACATAAAATAATAATCCGTTAAGTATAATACTTAAAAGTTAAAAGTATAAGAGGTTGCAAATAAGAATTGAAAAATTGGCCAAAAAGTATAGAAATAAATTCTTTCAGTTGCATTCTTTAGGCTGGCATTTTTGCAGGGAACCGTTCACCAGTTGAAAACCGCCGCGGCTGCAGTCTTTGGTGCCATCTGGCTTCATTAGCGGAGTGCATTCTCCCATGACGCTGGAGGATGATTCTGAACCGCCGCTTGACCTGGGCTCGCCTAAAACACGAATGACGCTGTGTGTGATCCAAGATGCTGATGTGGGCCTCTCGCATTAAATTCCAAGAAGCGCACCAAAATGAGTGAGCGTTTCATTCGTATTCACTTTTTTCAGGGTGTCCTTGTGGATTCTGTGAATCAGCCGGTGTGTCATTGCCGGTTGTCATTTTTTTCAGAAAACTGCCTTTATAATATTCCTTGAACACTGTTTTTTTATATTCCGTTTTGGCAGCTGAAAGGATGTTTAGCACTAAGACGTCATTTTAACCCTAGTCAAATATTCATTCTAGCTTCATTATTACTCAAATTAACTTAAAATTGGCTAAATTCCTCAACATCTTTCCTTATTTATGGTGCAATGTTAAACTTAGCAGCAGGGTCATTCCTATCCGAAACTTGGATCACTCGGCCATTATGTCACTTTTTAATTTGGGTACAGGTACACTGGTACAGCTGCAGAATGTACTACTAACTCACCAATTAAGCATTGGTGTGTGTAACATACAATAAGTGGCTGGATTAACTGCGATCTTTTGCTAATTAGCAAGAGAGTATAACCATCGCCAACACCTATTGAAGGGGCTGCGAGTCCGCAACGCGATTTTGAGTATATAGCAGTGCCAACTTCAACGCTTTTCTGACTATTATATGACAGTACCAGACCAACTATGTACAGTACCGACCAAAATTACTTGCTATACATCCGGAGTCAAAGCGGAGTCGGTGTCGCTTGATTCCAGAGTCAAAGTACACAGTTCTGCATTACTTTGACATTGATTCCGGAATCTAACTCCGCTTTGACTCTGGATTCAGCAGCAAGTCACTTTGGTCGGTACTGTATCTTATGTGTAACTGTATAGTGTTTTTATACTATTTTGTCATGTCTCTGTTGCAGCACTGAGTAATGGCCGGCCTTACCAGCTTCACACTTTTCCCGTTCCACGGTGCAGCTTGCCGGGTTCTGAGTCTTGCATCCCTTGAAGCGCGACTTGAATCCCGTGTCGGTGTCGCAGGCGGACCATGGGCCAAACTCGTCGGCTTGCGGCAGTAGTTCTGCGTCGCGTTGCGTGCTGCCTGATCTGCCCCCATCAGACTGCGGTCTTGGGGCGCCTGAAATAAGGATCGGGTTCAGGTCGGTTCACATGGGTGGCATTTGTAAAGGGGTTGCTTAGATGGATAGCAGGGTTTGGTGTATACAAGACGGTGTCCTTATCAATTGTTTGAAGTTGATGTATGACAATCAGTTTCTGCGGGCCCATTCCTTGACCGGATTAAACAGACGGACCTGTTGATCAACTTTACTTGCACAGTTTGCAAAGTCACCGTGCAAAAGATAGAATTTTTTATTGCTGCAATTGCTCCTTTCATTTCCTTAATTGTAGACCCGTCACTGTAAACTGTAATCGCAGTTAATTGCATTTAATATCAGCTAATTAAGGGTTGATCATTGGTTGAAATGGCCTTGCCTATTTTGTAATTTTGCCCAATAAGTTTAGCCGATAATTTGAAATTGTGGATCAACCGTTAAGGGGGGAGGCTACCCAAGTTAAAGTAGTCCAATTTTGCTTTTTTTCACATATGTTGCTCCCCCCAAGGCACCTCTACCTCAGATAAGAACAATATTAAGCTTGAAGGTGCACTTCTGTTTAAGTGCGTTTGTCAGTGTATTTACATAGGCAAAAGTTGAGCGAAATAGCCGATAAATGGCCGTTAGGTGTACAGGTCTAGCACAGATCAGATATAACCAATCAAATTGAAGCTTGGCATAGTAATAGCCCACATGTGTGCGCAAAATCCAGGATCCAGATTTTTTATGTGTATTTTCAAAACTAAAGTCGTGTGCAAAATGTGGATAAATGGCCATTTTTTGGCCCGCCAAATTTGAATGACGTAAAAATCAACTTCGTCAGTATAAACAAAAATTTCGGGTGAAGGGACGCTTTATAACTACAAAAAAACGGTTCGTTTGTTTACACGTAAAATTAAGTTTTAAGAGCCCCTAGTCAAAAATTGGCAACAGCTTTGGTTCTAGTTTTTTGCATACGCAATGCGCCTTCACGGGGGCTACAATCATGGTGTCAATTTGAAGCAAATCGGAGCACTGAAAATTTTCACGTATACAGGTAGCCCCCTCCGTTAACTGTTGAAGATACAGGGTTTGTCGTACATACATAACTATATAGTTGTAATTCGGCTAATCACACGGCTAGGCCGTATATACCCGTTAATATGAATGGGTGGATGACTGAATGAATGAATGAATTATGCCCAACCTCTGGCTGTGCGGCAACCGGTTTCGAAATAAGTGACGGTGTCCAAATCCTCGTCAATGAACAAGTCTGGCTGCGTGGTTCGGTCCTCAGAGTTCAACAGGCAGTTCATTGAGCTTTCCTGCAAACAAAAAGTGTAACTTTTATACCATGGTAAAGTAAAGAGTACAGCGTACTATGCACGTACTGCCTACAGTTTGCATCAATTTCATTGGAATAATATAATAGCACGTAAGCACAGAAGAGCGTCAAAACTTAAACAGTTGGACCGAAAACGACGAGCGCATCTGCCTGCGATCTAACACAAGTAGGCTGCAGGCAAAAGAGTATCTCCCTCTCCTGCTACCTATTGGGTGAGACACTATTATGTAATCTTGATACTAGTAATCACAACTATTAGAAGAAAGCCAGAAGAATTACGGTAGATTGCAAAATTACTGCTTTTCAGATTGGCTACATCCTTAGTTCTTATTTCTTTGTGACTCCCCATTATGTGTCGACCTACATCAAAATAGTACATTCCACTGAGGCATTTGAATCCGAAGCGCGCCTCTGCGTTGAGACAAGCGTCGATGCACTCCTGGTAACTGTTGGTGGCAATCACACTTCGAGCGAAACCGACCAAAATCTTCTGGGGGAACTGGGTCAAAATGTCCGGGCAGCCAGCGACAAGATTTGCTGAAACATCCAGCATATGGAAATGCAATTTATGTGGAGCTATTTTTTACTATTTTATGTGAATAGTAAATTAAGAAATTTCAGCATCATTTTTGGTCTGAGGCATGTCGCACAAAAATTAAAAACTCGTCACACTGTTTTCGTTAAGCAGGTATTTGTGCATCATGTTTCCTTTGAAATTATCCCTGTTTTATCTTTTGATTACCTATTTTAGATATATAAAAAATTATATAATGTCACTATCAGGCAAAGGAGAATTGATTCCATCATCGATTCATATCTGCAGCTGCTTGTTCATTCAGCTGGATTATTTACAAAAATTCACAACAGGCTTACAATTGGGACATTTGTTAGTGCTAAATTAGGTGATTCGTAACGAATACACATGTAAATTAAGTACGAATGAACTGATTTTACAGGCAAAGTTTGCTACTGTTGTGAGCCTGTGAATATATTGAAGCAGACCGCTCGATGGACTTACAGCTGTAGAAGTTTGAATCATAGTTAATTTTAAATTAATACCGTCAACACAGAATTTCTCGTAATAATTCTTGGCCGGGTTGCCTCCGACTGTGCCGGTTCCCTTGGGCGGCAGCTGTGCCTTTGAGAGGGTGCAGCGTCGCGTCACCGGTTCGTACTCAAAGGACAAACAGGGGGCTTGAACATTTGTGTCTGGTCTCTGAAATAGTTTAAAATAGTTTACTAGAATTTTAGTATATTTAATTCAATAGTAAATTGTAAAGTATTCCCTTTTGGGGTGTTTCAGACGGAAACACGCTGAGGCAACATGCTCTGCCGAATGTGCTAACCTCCCTAGGATTACTCCTGGTCCCAATATGGCCGACCAGTTTTGAATGTGTGTGTGTACTAGTGTACACCTGTGTACATCTGTGTACACCTGTGTACATCTGTGTACTCGTTATGACTGCTCATTGCCGATTATTTGCAATGGAATAAAGTTGGAGCTTGGGCGAAACTCTTGTTAAATCGATTTAGTTAAGGGGGTAATTGCGTTTTTAGGTGTTTTTTTAAAAAGCCATAGGTCAGCGTTTACAAATTCAAATCACAAGCGGTCTTTTGCATTAGGTAGAACAATATCTTTCCTAAATGTATGCCATGACTTGAAATTTAACCTGTGATTTTCTTGCCAGTATAAGCGACTAAAGAAAGGTCCTTTCCAAAAATTAAAATTATTTACAAAAAGTTTGCGCCACAGCTCTGAATCATATAATTACCTGTTGGGGCTGAAAGTTGGTAAGGTTTTTGACATGTTTAAAATCCCCAGGCATGTCCTCCACTTTTTTAATAACTAGTCAATTTACTGAGAAAATAGCTGAAAAG
This sequence comes from Trissonchulus sp. WLG1_4, assembly GCA_030248245.1. Classification (NCBI taxonomy): domain Eukaryota; kingdom Metazoa; phylum Nematoda; class Enoplea; order Enoplida; family Ironidae; genus Trissonchulus; species Trissonchulus sp. WLG1_4. The sequence goes on from JASANF010015255.1 coordinate 35,286, forward strand.
CAAACGTACCGAAAATTTAAGATAATTTCTTGTAATTAAAACCCTCTAAAAATGTCCACAGGTGAAATTTCAAAAAAGTGAGAGACATGCCTGGGGATTTTGACCTTTACAATACTGTCCCAAAAATTTATGTTCAGGCGTCACTTATAACTTGAGTATTGGTGGCGCAAAGTTTACATAGAAATCACAAAAACCTCGAAAACGCAACTACCACCTTAAATCCCAGATAAGCCTCAGCTTTCAACTAAGTTTCAAGTGCCAACTACACTAATCAGGGACAAGGATGAATTCTGGTCAGCTGCTGTTATAAATTGACGTATGCGGTTCTCCTGTGTTTTCACTACGATCTGCCAGTGACTCCTACTCAAGGTTTTTCTTGTGTAAAATAGGGTGTATTTACACATCGGCCGCTTAATTTACTCAACAAAAAATAAAAATACACACTGATTCACACAACCCTATTTTCGCACAAAAGTTGATAAAACCGCCTATTTTGGTCGTCACAATTACGAAAAATCGCGAAATGGCGATTGCGGCCTGTGGCCGCTTTGTGCTAACGAAAATGGGTCTTATTTTTGACCAAAAGTAAAAAATCTCCAGTTTCTGCGGGCTGCTGCCCTTAAACGGATTCTGATTTTTTGTTTTCATTGTTTTACCTATAAGCATTTGAAAATGAAAAATCAGCCATGCTGAGCGTGTCTGTATGATATCTTGTATTACCATACATGTATATATATAGTTGGGGCCACAGGCATAGATGCACATGGGGGGGGGGGGTAGGGGTGGGTATCCACCCCCCCTGAGGGGGGTCGGCACCCCCCTCCCTCAGACATCCGGCACCCCCCCTGAACCCCCCACCCCCCCTCTGATGGCCAAGAAAGTACCCCAAAAATACGTAAAAAATTGACTAATTGCAAAAAAATTTCGCCTGCGGCCAAAAAATTACCCCAAAAATGAGTTGAAAATCGAAAAAATCTGAAAAATTTTCGGCTGTCGCCGAAAAATGGCCAAAACTAGGGACCACCCCCCCTTCCGCCAGGGGTCGGGCACCCCCCCCTCGCCGATTCCACCCGTGCATCTCTGGCCACAGGTACACTCTAATATCATTCCTCATAATTTTTACTTTCGTAATTCGAGACGCGAAGTCAAAATATGGTATTTTTACGTGCAAAACAATAATTTTTTACCTAAAAAATGCCAAAATACAGACTTTTAAAAATTTACACAACATACTCTTAATTTACACAACATTTACACAGTGCCGATTTTGAAAAAAACCCTGCTCCTAATGCGAAAGTTTTCAGATTTGGACAGGCAGTTTTCTGTGAATCGCTTTGGGACAAATGGATAGGTACAAGGAAAAGGACAAGTATGAACGGTGCCTAACAACGGTTTTTGATATCTTGTTACGCGTTCTTATTTAACGTGTTCACGCGATCAGCAGTGAATCCATAACTAACTCTGTTGTTGGTGCAGGCGGTGGCGCATTCTTGTTCGCTGCCGGCATTGAACACTTCGTCGTCCTCGCCAACGATCTCCTGCCCCTCGACTTTCAAGTAACGCGCCACTTGACCACTCGGGCACTCGGCTGAAACATAAACTACTTATTACCCAACTGTCGTGATGTAAGAGTCGGGTTTTGTGCATTTTCCGAGTCGCTTGTCCCTCGCATATATTTCCAAGTCTAGAGTCTGACAAAAAAGCTGAGCCACTCACATACTTATTTTAGTGGCATGGCTTCTGCGACTACTTGCTGTACTCTTGATAGTCAAATTTTTTTCAATAATGAAATCAATTACAGGTTTCGTTTTCTCAAGTGGTGCAACTATTTTTTGTCAACTTTAGATCAACACGATTTACCACGTGCAAGCTTTCAGTAGAGCTCTCTTAAGAAAATACCAATTCGAAAATTAATTTTTCGATCATTAATAGTTATACATAGTTCAGAATCACACCCACCGCCAGGAGGTAGCGGTCCCTCAGTAGTGGTGGGCGGCTGCGTGGGCCCTTGTGTGGTCTGTGCCCCTCCCCGTGGACAATTGCCGGTCCATTTGTAATAGTTGGATCCTGGTCTATTCTGCAGTCTGGGTCCGGCGTAACCGCACTGGCCACCCCCACCCCCTCCGCCCCCGCCTCCGCGACCCCCACCGTAGCGACCGCGGCCGCCGCCACCTCCTCGGAGAGACCTGAAACAGAATGATGAAGGCTTGGGGTCGGTTCATATTTTAATTTAGTCGGTATTAATCCAGTATGTCCCTAACATCTATTGGTCGGAAGAAGTTTTGTTATAGATACATACTGTATTGTTGTAAATAAAATTAAGAAATACCAGAATTAGAGTTATGATGCAGTACATACATAGGTATGTTGAATGTTTGAGCTTGACATGAGACGCTAGGGTTGGACTCCAGTGTGTTTTTTTAATTAGAAATGTTTTTTTCGCGAAGCTTCGTCCCCTTGTTGCGGTCATAAATATTGACTATTATTGTGTTAACAGCAGTAGGCTATTCACCGTCCGCGAGTGTTTCCTTGACGTCTGCGTTGTCCGCTTCCGCTGCTGCTGCTGTCTCTAGTTCTGCCTCGGCGGCCGTGTCTTTTGAATCTGAGGGATCGAGTAAAGGCCTGAAATTATTAGTTTTTTAAAATTTGATTCAAGAATGAGTTTATGTATATTGTATATGTACGCAGGAAATACCTGTTATAGAGACTTCGGTTAAGTGTACTGTGGAACGTGTGTCTAAAATTTCGATTGCTTCAATATTTGGCGGCGTTACTAGAACAGTATGAGCGAATTTTTGACAATGGAACTTTTTAATCACGCGATTTTACGAATAAAGCATAAGGTTCAACAAAAAGTCGCAAAAACTTTTTTAACGAAAGTTTTCAGTCAGAGTTACGGTTTTTCAGTAAAACCAAGAGTAGGCTTCAAAAATTATAATGCTGTGTCCCATTCTATAACCTAGCTTTTTTACGCCCAAAAGGTGTTCGAGCACTGACTAGTTGAGGCACTGATTCACCTCTTCCTTGTGTTGAAGTTATACCAGGCTACTTACGAGTAGTAACTCCAAGGCAAGAGTATTCCTAAACTACTCAAGGGGTGCAGTGATAACGAACACTTGTTCACTTGTTCAAGGGCGCCCAGTGACTTACAGCCATGGTGTAAAGCTTGCACTCTCGAGTGTTGAGATTGTAGACTAGGGATCGACATTGGTTGTTCTGGCGACAGAAGTCGGTGCATTCCTGCTCGCTCACTCCCGACGTCGTCTGGGTCGTGGGGCCGCAGGTCATGTCTCTGTCTGTGCTCTTCTCGAAGCAACCGTCAGGAGTCACTACACAAAAACAGTTGGTTTTCACTGACGTAGTTTAGGGTCAAATCGGGTTTTGTAGGGTAGAATACATTCTGAATCAAAATTTCGGATCGTTTTGGATGTGTTAAACTAAACTCTGACCTGAAAATTTAAAAAAAATTAAAAAAAAATTAAAATTAAAAAAGATTAAAAACTGCATACCTACAATATGGTACTTTTCATTCAATCAGCTGTCAAGTGTCAAAATATTAAACAAATATATAATAAGTATGTCATTATAATAAAAATTATAATAAATTCATATTATAAGTCAATATAATAAATTTTGATCGTTGTTAACGCAGCCTTTTGATTGTCCCAAAAAACACTGGAAGGGAACTAGGGAAGGTTGTGAAATCAGTTACAGGCAATATATATTCGAATTTACAAAAGCCGCCTCCAAAATGGCCATCGGTTTTGATTTTGGTTTCATATTCTTACATATTTTGTATCTCTACAGTGTGTGTCTGAATAACCATAACTCCTTATGTCTGTTTTTTGCTGTGTATTTCTTATTGCTAACTTTGCTGCTAATTTCTGTTCGTTATCTTCTTTCTCAGTCTTATAGTCGTAAGTAGTCCCTCGAATTTTATTTGTTCCTTATTTTTGCGTATTGCGTACACTTTATTAAGAAATAGGCATAAATGGCCTAGTAAAACTTACAAGTGCTGCCTCCGCCGCCCCCGCCCCCATTCCCACCACGACCGCGGTAATAGCCGCCCGCATTAACACTGAATATAGTTAAAGATAGGAGCAAAGTAGTTAACAACATAGTTGGAGATAAAGAAAAGTTGACAATATATGTTTACTATAAAATCTACTGTTCGTTTTATATAACAATAAGACAAGTCGTAATACAGTAAGGCAACTAAAACTTATATAAACTTGTTTGGCAATGGAGTTTAAATATTGTGCCACAAACCACCCGCCTTCGTCTCATTTTGCCACCTTCGTAAAAAAACCTAGAAAAACTTTCACAAGTTGTGAGAAAGTTAGTAATTGTCACGCATTATGTAGGAGTGTCACTATTTTTGTAATGTCACAACGATTTAGTTGTCGCTATGGTCACAGTAACTACATTTTATGATTCACTGCTGCTAATGAGTTATGAAACTACTTGGGTGAACTTTTTTTAGAAATCTAGATTACAGCAAGTTCCTCCTGTACAGTTTTTCGTGAAAATGACTTGCAATAAAGTATGATATGTGGTTGTTAAAATTTGGATTGCTTTTTACGTAACAGACAACTTTAATGCTTTCCTTTGTTTACAAAATGAGTAGGCAAATACATGGTAATAAAACTAGAAGAGTTTGAATACAGTAGGCCACGTGCAGTAGAAAAAAATTATATTTTTTTCTTGTTCAATACCGGTAGCTTATTTATGAGCTACATACTATACTTACGGTGGACTGCACCGAATCGGATTAACTGACGATTAGCTTAAATCGATTTAGCTCAGGCTTAAATTCCCTAAATCGGTTTAAGTCCGCTGCATCAATGAAGATTAGCACAGTGATTTAACTGGGATTTAACTAAATATATTTAACTGAAGTGTAGCTTCAGCTCAGACTTAAGTTAATCCCGTCCAGCGTTAGTTACATACGTACCATTACTAACATTATATCATACCTGTCTTGAAATATCAGTGCAATAACTAACGACAATAACTAAGTGCACGCTGCTAGATTCACAGCGTGCGGTATAATCTAGTTATTGCACTGCTGTAGGCGTGCATCAGTTATTGCACTGTTATTTCAAAACAGTTATAACATAAGTACATTATAATACTTTGTAGCGTGCACTCAGCAATCATTTGCACTGGCACGAGAAGCCCGCGTGCATAAACTCGTGCGCTGCGCGCACTCGTTCATGCACTTGGAGCTTCACGTAACAGTGCGTATAAATTACTGAGTGCACTCTACATCGTGCTATAACCTACACTAAAACCAAGGGTATCGTATGTTGATATCAAGGGTAGTAGCTAATTACATATATTGTCGCAAACAATAAGGACACCCTAGTCGTATGTTGGGGAGTTTTTTGTATTGCAGTCTCAGACAAAAAATAAGCCAGCGAAAAAACATAAAATTCTGACGAATACATATGTCGACTGTTAGCTTTCCAAAAAGTTGAAATTCCAACATGTTAGCGTATTCACAGACCTAGTTTCGGCATTTGTTCCAGTAGGTGTTTGAAGGTCAATTAAAGGAGTCAATTAGATAAAGTCCTAAAATATTTTCCTTGAATGTAGATACAATTACATAAGTATGTATATAATAAATACTTGCGTAATGTAATGCGTTCTGCGTGCGTGAGTGCGCGTTTATATCCATGTGTCAATGTAGTGTTTTACTGAGGTAATTAACGTTCTTGAGTGATTTTTTGCACCGATAACACTTGTGTGGAGTACTGCTATCACCTTACACATACTGTGACAAGCTAATCGATTTAGCTAGCTTTTTTTCTACATTGCTTTCTGAGGTGTCAAGCGTTGAAAATGTTAAGCCAGAAGAAGACCAGTTTTGGCACAGATTACAGGTTAATTACGCTAAAAGGATTAAGACCCCACACTGAGGGTTCGGAGTCTGAAAATGAGATTCTGAAAAATTTGATTTCTACTTAGAATATTTCTACTTTTAAATGACTTCTACGAACGCCTAGTCAGCTAGAGGTGTGATTAGTAATTAAAGTTGCTTAAAGTAATGAGGTTCAAGGGTGATTCGAGGTCTAAGCTTTTAATGATCCAAGGTCATTTTCTTGCAGCTGAATTCAGCATGTTTTTATTCCCTTTTACCATCATAACTTTGACTAACGTTTTGAGTAACGGACTTCAGTAGGCATTGAAATCACTTGGATTTTTTATCTTGTAAACAAGTCTTTTAAGGGGGTAATTGCGTTTTTAGGTGTTTTTTAAAAAAGCCATAGCTCAGCGTTTACAAATTCAAATCACAAGCGGTCTTTTGCATTAGGTAGAACAATATCTTTCCTAAATGTGTGCCATGCCTTGAAATTTAACCTGTGTTTTTCTTTCCAGTATAAGCGACTAAAGAAAGGTCCTTTCCAAAATATTAAAATTTTTTACAAAAAGTTTGCGCCACAGCTCTGAATCATACGATTACCTGTTGGGGCTGAAAGTTGGTAAGGTTTTTGACATGTTTAAAATCCCCAGGCATGTCCCCCACTTTTTTAATAACTAGTCAATTTACTGAGAAAATAGCTGAAAAGCAAACGCACCGAAAATTTTAAATATTTTCTTGTAATTAAAACCCCCTAAAAATGTCCACAGGTGAAATTTCAAAAAAGTGAGAGACATGCCTGGGGATTTTGACCTTTACAATACTGTCCCAAAAATTTATGCTCAGGCGTCACTTATAACTTGAGTACTGGTGGCGCAAAGTTTACATAGAAATCACAGAAACCTCGAAAACGCAACTACCACCTTAAGAGGTAAATTCCATGTCGAAGTCTAATCAATCTTGACAAAAGTGAGGTTGACAAAATTTTTCAGTAAGTTGGTTTGACTTCAGCGTAGCTCACGATTGGTGTGTACATATGTATGTATATATCCACGTGCGGCCTTTACTAAAACTAAAGATGTGCAGCGGTTTAACTAACCGCTATACCCGTAACTTAAACAAGCAAAGCCTAATGCAAAATGGGCCTGGCAATATCAAACCTATATTTTCACTCTGTGAACCAAAATCGGCTGCGCAGCAGATTTGCATTTTAGGATGTACATCAGACGACTCAAAATTTTTGACGAAAAAACACTTGTGCCTTCAGCGTTGAATTATTGAATATTGCCATTTGACGTATTATGATTGTGTATATATAGTCAATATGCCAATCATGTGAAACGTGAATGTCCAAAATTAAGGGCTCTAACTGATTATCATTTGTGCTACAGATTGACTGTTTAGCCAACCAGCATTTGTCTTGTCAGATTGTCAGCAAATAATTCTTTTCGCGCTTTCTGAAAATCTACTTCAAGAATACTTTCACAGCTAAAGATTTATCGCCCACATCTTGTAAATCCTCCAGAATAAAATTCAAGCTGATGTTCTTCTTGGCTGTTGCTTTTGCTCATGTATTGACCTGCATGCGCTATATCAGTGAAAGTTGTAGAATAAGCATAACCATGCCAGTGCCATGAGAATTAAAAATCACTGTGTTTGAACCAGATTGAAAAATCGCCATGCTATACACAGCAATAATTGCAGTAATATATCTGTGATCTGTGACATGGCTTACTGCAATCCTGTTCCCATACTAACCATTCAGAAATTTTGTACGTCTGAGTCCACCTGTCATTCACGAATACCTGACAACTGCTTATTGGTAAACAATGTATCAGCTGTTACATCACTTTTTCTACTTTGGCGAAAATGATAGTCAATTTCATGAGATGCACTTATTGTCATTTACATATAGTAAAGCCGTATTTGTCATAACACTGCATAATTGTGATCCGTATTTGAGAGTATGTATGTGAATTTTATGAGATAACATATCGCAATGAGACCTGTGTGATTTAATTTGAGACTTTGCTGCAAGTTTACTATTAGACTATGTGAATAATATGAGATCAAAGTGAGACCTGTGTACAAATTTTACTGCAAGTTTACTCTGTAATCAAATAGTGCAATATGTGAGACGTTATTAACTTAGTTATACAAAACTGTGTTACAACCATTTTATCTAGGCAATCATGCAAAATATGCAAATGAGCTTTTGTCAAATGTACGTGTGTTCTCTAGTAGTTTTGTTTACGTATTTACGTGCTTAGGTAGCTACGAATATATCACGTAAACAGACCAGCAACACGAACATAGCCGACACATTTTAAACACACTCTCACATTCACACACACCCGCACAATTACACATATGAAAACACGCAAAGACGCACACACATAACTCACTTAGTTACACGTTATTTTTCCGACACCTCATTCTAAAGAAGCCTGCTGCGCTGTGGCGCAGCAGGAAAAATTGTTCCATAGCGTTTATACTTGACAGCAGTTAGTTATAACATATAAATGAACAAATTTCGAAGTATTATTACAATGAGTATCAGAGAAAAGGGGTTACATCGACATGATGGTCTATCTACTTATAGCTCAGCCATCTTACACAATCCATAGTCTAATAATAACAACTCGAAATTAGTCCATATGATTTTTTTCAGGTTTCGTTCATTCCCAGCGCCAAACATGTACGGTCTGATCATAGAGGGCGTTCACTATATGGTCTCGCGTCATTTCAGTGAGGAAATGTGGCACAAGTGTTGCGAAGGCGCCTTGGTCACCAATACTTCCTTCAGCAGCCACGAGCGATACTCAGAACGAATGGTGCCCAATCTTCTCACCGCCCTGAGCGAACAAACGGGCATGCAATTCCAAGACGTGGGTATTTTGGCCGGGAAAATCTCATCCATTTCATGTGTCAGTATGACTATGACAAACTGTTGAAAATCGTCGGCCGGCGGTTCAGCGATTTTCTCAAGGGTCTGGACAACATTCATGAATACTTTCGATTCAGTTATCCTAAGCTACGCCCCCCGTCCTTCTACTGCGAACGCGAGGACGCAGAGGGGGTGGTTTTGCACTACCGGTCCCGACGCCCGGGCTATATAAGCTATGTCATGGGTCAGCTTATCGAAATGGCGAAAATGTTCTTTGATATGGAAGTGGAGGTCACAGTGCTAAGACGGGAAGAGAAACGCGGTATCATGTATTGCGTTATGCGCGTTCGCTTTGATAACCCAGATTATAAGGCGGAACGCGAACTCAGACGCCAAATCAAGTCGCTAAATGAATCGGTTCCGGTCGATTCGGTCAGTTTTCTATCGATGTTTCCCTTTTATATCGTTTTCAACAAGAATCTGACCATCGATTTAGCCGGTCGCGCTCTGAAACATCTGATGCAGGATTTGATTGGTAAACGAGTGGATGAAGAATTCACACTCCTGAGACCGGTGGTTCGATTCACATGGGAAGCGGTTAGTTTCTTTTTTCATTTTATTATGTTTTTTCCATTTTGATATTTGTTCTATTTTTTCGAAATTTAGGCGGCAACTATTTCCAATTTACATACGATTATAGTTTTAGCATTAAGACTTGAGGTTGATCTGGGTAAACCCCCTTCTTGGTGCTAAGAAACGTGACCAAAAACTCGAAATTTGCCCCGAACTGCTGTAAAATTCGAAGATTAGCAAAAAGCAAAAAATTGCTAACTATTCAGAAAAGTATCAAAATTTTGCAAAAATTTCCCATTTTCATGCAAAAAATTGTATTGCGTTGTTATGAGTTTTACTGCCCGAAAGCGTCGGGACAAGCCCCATTTACAATTTCGAAACATCCGAGCCAAACCCCCTCCCCCGATTGAGATCCCGTGTTCGTAACCCATATATAAGGTTTGCAGAAGAAAGACAAGAATACAAAAATAAAGTCGAATCAAGAATTACTGAACCTTGAAACGCAACATGTGGCGTGATTTGCGACTATGTAGGTACTTCTTGTACTTTTTTCTACTGATTGAAATTAGAATTTTTGTAATAATATCGTTTTCGTGTCGTGTTTCGTTTTATCTCGGGGGTCCGTAAATTTTCGTCGAATATAAACGCAAAGGGTGGATTTCACAATGGTGGTTTTCTAAAAGCATGGTTTTCCGTTTTTATATGATTAGCACATAACTTCATCAGGAAAAATCGCCAGGTTCTTT
>JASANF010015257.1:0-32931 GCA_030248245.1 Trissonchulus sp. WLG1_4
TGTCACCTGAATGTCGGTGACAACTCCACTTAGGCAGCGACACTGAGAACAATTGAACTGTTTACTGTTTACTGCGTGATTTCCACTTCAGAAAACGGCAGGTGAACATAATGAATCCCAAACAAGCAAAAGAACAAACAGATTATGAACTAAATGCAAAAGGAAAATTGGCAAACGCCTAACGATGGAACACTAAAATACTGTGAATTAGCATTTAAACACAAAAAAGAAATGGAAACAAACACACAATAAGTAAAGTCCGATAAATGAAATAACAAACAAACAAATATAAATTTAAAGGAGGGGGGCAGTCACGTTGCGAACATTTGGCGAGAAGCCGCCAGCCGTACTCCGACATCCTCTTCTATGTACCTGTCCTTGCTGGATTCGCACTTCCAGCGACCTTGTAGCATGATAGTTCTGTGAGCCACTTTGGCACGGTGGCAGGCTGTCGCTGCTCCTGCCCGGAAGCTGTGGGTCCCGAATTTTGAAGGGTCAGCTCCGCTCAAGATTGCAGCCTGCTTGGTCAAGCGAGCTGCGACGGTGTAGGATATGGGTTTTCCAGAAGGGTACCATGTTGAGCCGGTCCGTCGAAACGACTGAAAAATGAAAGTCTCAGTACCTGATAAGCCAGCTAGGAGGACAAATCTCTGAAGGAGTGTGACTGGGCACGCAGGCGTAGGGTTGCTGGCTATGAATACTTGGTTGCCATGGCGAAAGCGGTCAGTTTTTGATTGCGGGAGGTATATAGTCATGTACGAGTTGTCCGCGGCAATTGTAATATCGCCTAGGCGGATTTGGGAGACCTCCGAAAAACGGAAGAAGCCAGAGAACGCAATGACGCAAAAAAGAGCATTGCGGACGTGAACAAGAGGAGCGTCTTTGCTGGCCCAGATTTTGGCAATTGTTTGTATCATAGATGGCGTGAAACAATTTTTTCTAATTGGGGCCTTGCTGATTAGACGCCTTAAGCCATTCAGGATGAGGGAGAGGGTTGGGTCTGAGGTGGGGTCGTTGTGAGAGGCTAGGGCGTGTGCCCATTTGATGGCGCTGACATGGATTACTACGGAAGAGTAGGTGTACAGAGACTGGCAAAGACTAGAAAGATATGCGGCAACAAACCAGGGGTGGGACGGGATGGGATTGGGGACCCCGAGGACACACCGTACAAATCCGAGGTATTTGGACAGCGCATGGATGTAAGCTTTGAGGGTATTTGGTGAAATGCTGGCTAGGACTGTGCGAAGGATGCTCAGTAGAAACTGGGGCGGAAGGATGCGGGTAGAGCACCAGGATGACATGTTCATTATATCTGAAACAGAGTATAGACTGAAATTTAGCATTTAAGGTGGGTGCGGAGGGTGGGCCGTAATACAACTGATCAAAACTTGTACAGAGCATTGAAAAAAAACCTGCCGTTTTCTAGAGGATGTACGCTGAACACTGATAGGTGGCGAAAACTTCGTTTTCGCAAACTTCATTTGCATAATGAATGAGTCAGCTGATGATTCATTCATTATGTTCATGTGTCGCTGCCTAAGTTTTAATTATCAAGTAGTCAAAAACCTTGTATCCGCTAGCGTTCATGTATTTCGGTTTCAGTCACTGCCCAGACAGTTTCGAGCTTTACGTTATTATTGTAGGAACAATTGAAGGGCAAACAGCGCTGGAGCGTGAAGGGCAAAATGGCTGGTTTCTGGACTGCATACAAAAATCTGGATGTTCTGACGCTGCAAGTAAGCCATTCGTGTTACCTTTGCAATTTTGTATCATACAAAATGAAACTTTGATTATCAATTTATCGTTAGCGACAACATAGGGGCAAGGATATGCTTTAATCTGCTGCTGCTGCTGTGAAGATTTGCAGAATTGTTTAGGCTCTTGGCACCACATTATGTGTGAAGGCAACAGGTTTCAGTGATGTTCACTGTTCCTGACATTATTTAATCGCCATGGAGTTGATACCGTTGGTTAGAGCTGAACAATCGGAAATGAACACAGAGGCCCGTTTAGTAGGCACTAGGCACTGGCGGCAAAGCGCTTCCGACGTGGACGTTAAATTACGTACGCAAGTATTGCATCTTTTTGCTACATTTTGGAGTAAATTGAATACAGTCTCAGTTTGTGCAGCCTAGGAATGGCCCTAATAAGCACTACGTTAAATTCAGTTATTGGGCAGACTATCAGTATTTTAGATTTAGATGTAAACTTATTTGTTTCAGAATGCTGGTCACTTTGTGAGCGAAAATGAATTGCCAGCCAGTCTGCAGATGTTCGTGAATTTCCTGCGAGCCAAGGACTATTACACGCCCACTGGTCTGCCCACCACGCCCCAGCCCTGCCAAGATAACTACTGCCGCACCAATCTGAACATGAGCACCAGCATTATGCCATCCACTAGGTTGGTCGTATGTCCTATAAATCGTGTCTTGTGCTCAATTGATCAGGAATTGATGCATTTCGTTGATCACACGTTTTCTTGTCTTTTTGAGACTGTTTGCAGTAGTCTTGATCAGGCTTGAATTACTGTTGTAGCGTCTCTCAGACCCCAACTGGTTCGTCCCCAACTGGTTCAACTGGCTCATCCTCATCTGGTTCAAGCACTACCGGCCCAACTGGATCAACTCCGACCGGCTCAACCGGCAAAGGAACCACTGGATCTCAGAGCCCCAAAACCACGACGCGTCCAGGCACCGTCAAAACCACCACTGGCCGTCTCCATTCGACCACCAGCGGTAGCTTTGCCAGTGGTCTTAAACCAGTAGCGGCTATTGTACTATCGGTTGTGGCTGCTCTTCTGATGTTGTAAAATGTGGTCCGCGTTACATTGCCAATTCTAGCACGCTAGCACCGTTATAATGTATTTTATGCCAGTAAATAATTTTACTGTTTTTGTTTTGTTTATTAAATATAGGTTTACAGAATCAGTTCGAAATTAAAAATCGATTGCCAAAATATTTTGGGACGGTACGTTACACTTTGATGTTTGATAGTTTGATAGTAGCTATGTTTATGGAATTTCGACAGCACAATCCTTATTACCAAGAGTACATAATAGTGTCTCACTTTATTTAAAAGAAGAGTGAGACACTCTCCTTTCTGCCTGTGTTATAGAGCAAGCAGATGCGCTTGTCATTTCCAGGCCACATGTTGCCGTTTTGTGCGACATGTGTCTGGCCAAGCAGCGCGTTGATTCTCTGCGAAACCCACTTCAGTACATAATGGCTGATGCGTTGATAAGCATTAAGATAGGAATAAAAGGTTAACAATTCATTATTTATTCACAGTCTGCTTGCAGAAACGGTCGGGTCATTTTCTAGCAGCGGTCACTTAGCGAGAGTTTTGCGAAAATACCACAATATACATTTTATAAATTTTTATACTGTATGTATACCGAATGATTTTGTGCGCACTTTTTAAATATTACGTTTTACATGAATTTGGTCGTTTCTGGGGTGGAACCTTGCTCCTTTTAGGGGCAACTTGTTTAGTTAAAGGGTTAACCTTCGCTAAAAATGCTATTATGTTACATTGAAGTAAACAAATTTTTTCATTTTCCAGTAAAGCAGTCACTGTTAGCGCATGTCAAAGTCAAAATTAATATATTTACATAACTTCTAATGAGTCTAAAATAACCAGACAACAAATAGTCTACAAAAGCAATTACGGATTTTATAACGGTCAACATTTAAAAATGCAGATGAACGAGAGTTCCTTCCGTACGCAGTTTCGATATTTTAGTTACCCTTGTTTGGTGTACAAAAATATTCAAATGAGTTGGTGATTTCGCAAAGGGGAATTTGTCTAGGCTTAAAGCTTGAGCCAAAACTTCGATACCCAAATCTGTAATTTTGGGGCAAAAACTCAAATCCAGCCAAGAAAGTTTTAGCGGCCGTTTATTAGCGATTCCGAAAAGTAAGCCATCGCTAACATCTGAGCCTTGGACTACAATTTTGGCAATATTTTGGCAGTGACTGCAAATTTGCAAAACGGCATTGTCGTCTATGGGGTCAGATTGCAAAATGGACAATTCTTGCAGACTGGCACAATTTTCAGCCAATCCGCGCACGCCGACAGAGCTGATTGGACAAGAGGCCGCGGTGAAAATTCTCAACTTCTGATTGGCTGCTGCAATGGCTGTTAAACCGGCATCTGAGAGGCAATTCGTGGCACCGACAATAAGTTTCACCAGATCTGTTAACAGCGTTAACGCTCGGTAGTCGCACAAGTTACGACAATGCGATAAGTTTAGTACCTGCAATTTTTTGCAATTTTCGCAGATTTTCTGTAGAGCCCGATCGTCAAAAGCGTTGCTATAGTGAACATAAAGCTCTCGCAGATTCTCCAGTCGTTTAATGCTCGAAAAATCGAGTCCTGCCGTTGTTTGTCGAGCTATCAAATCACCGAAAGCTAAATGACTGAGTTCTAAAATTTGCAAATTTTCCAGATTACAAATTACGTCCAGAATAGTTTCATCTAGAGAGCTGTAAGTCGATAAATGTAATTCCTGCAGATAGATGCACTTGGTCAGAAGCTCCAACAGGTATTCGTGTCTGAGAGGCCCGCAGCTATTTAAATTGATACATTTTAACGATTCCGGTAAAAAAGGCACTGCTTGCAAATTATGAATATTTGTTTTCTGCAAATTTAAGCACTCCAAATTCACCATCGACTGAAATAACTGACAAATGGCATACGAGTGTTGCTCCACATCGTTGATGAAAAAATGAGTATTGGCCAAATTTAGAATCCGCAGCCGATTCGCTATTCGAATCAATGATTGCAGAATATTTTCCGTCACTTTACAGTATGACAAATCCAGCTCCTGTAAGTTGGTACAGTTTTCTCCAATGAGATTTATGCACGTTGGCGTAATCAACAAATATCGTTGACCAAAACTGACCGATTCAAGCCGATCCTTCGATCTTCTTACTACCGAAAACAGCGCAGCCGTTATCGGCAAAGTGTCCATTTGATTTGCATTTGAGTCCGCGAAAAGGCAGTTTACCAAATTTAGCTGTTTCAGATCATTGTAGGGCATAATTTGACGCCATCTTCTACAAACTGATTCCAAACGTAGTCGTTGTTTCACCGGAACGCATAGAAAAATGCTGCGAAGAATTTCATCTGGCAAACAGTCGAAATCAGGCTCATCTGGTTCAGCCATTACTGTGGGATCTGGCTAAAGAATAAATAAAATGAAATAATGTAAATAGTATTTACTATTTTACATTATAAATTAATCTACTTATTATTTTTGCATTTGGTTGTGGCACTTTGCGGTATTGCCATGCAAGCAGTCTTGATTTTTTTATTCTAAATTTTGATAAAACCGACTTAACATCGCTTTGAATCTCGTATTCAAATAAATAAATATGACAAAAATAATCATTTAAGGGTCACTTCGCACTTCAGTAGGGCATACGGACATACGGATACCGCCCACCGGGCATACGGACATACGGCTGTACGGACAAAAGTATGAATTGACCAACCGTTCTGTCGTTTAGTTTGTCCAGACGTCCGCTCGTCCGTTTGTCCGTATGTCCTAATGTCCCTATGCTGATATTCTTGGCAAGAAATTTGATAAAAAGCATAAAGATATTTCTTTGCCCTCGAACTTAAAACAAGATATCGAAATAATTTAGGGTATATTATATTTTAAAAAGCATAAAAATATTGCTTTGCCCTCGAACTTAAAACAAGATATCGAAATAATTTAGAGTAGGTATATTTTATATTATATTTTAATAATCAGCTAATTTTGTCTCTAACAATCTCAACACTTTTAACACGCGTAAAACAAAGACAAATACTAAAACACTCAGCAGCCCTAAAAATATCTGCCAAAGGTGCTAAATTACGCAAGAAGCTGGTTGGAACTCAATCGAAGTTAAGTTTTAAACTTTCTGCAAACTTCTGACTACAATAAAAAAAGTCTGAAACAAGTCGCCAGCCACGTTAGTTTGGCGAAACAACGCAGCTTATATTGACAGCCAGCGAATATATTCTCAGCTGTTTCTTTGTTTGAACGAAACCTGTTCCGATACTGCTTCTAAGTAGCTAATTAAACATGGTTAGAGTTGAGAAAACTTCGGAAATTTTACGAACTAGAAGAAAATAGCAATCTTTTCAACCAAATTTACACGTCAGAAAAATAATACACTCTTGTGAAACATCTAACATGTGATCATTTGTAGTAAAAAGGTCAAAATGTAAGTCAACCCAATCTAGTGTACAAATTTAAAAAACTTCTAGTTCTACCTTTTCGAAAAAAAATTCTGTGAACAAGAAACTTTTTTCTATTTAGCTAATGTTGGAAGTTTTTCTGAGAATTCAGCTTAGCGATGTGAAATTTATTCGACCAGTTCTACGCCAAATTCTTGCCCACTAAAAATAACACCCACTGTATATGAAAAAAGACTGCTAAAAAAATTAGAAAAGGCAGCCGTCGATCAAAAATTGAGTTTGAAAGCGCATTAAAGCGAATAAAAAAAGAATCAGAAGCTTGACTTAATCTTAATATCAACCTAAGCTAAATAACACACTCAAAAACGTCTGAGAATTATACTTTAATTCATAAAGCACAAATTACAAAATACAGACACAGCGATCAAAAACACTACACAAGTTTTACCAACAAGGTTTACGTCAAAAAGAACTTAAAAAAGAAGAAAAAAACAAAAGAACAGCTAACCGAAAATCAAGCAATGGTCTTCACATTTTCTCTTCTAATTTCTTAAAATAATTAAAAGCAGGTTATTTAGTTTCAAAAAACAATACAGATACCTAAAACTTAACAAAAATAAAACAAAACAATAAACATATATAAAACTCTAGACAACGGAGCATTGAACAAATTTTGCTTCAACTTTATACAAATATTAGATGAGGACTAATTTTTTTAGGTACTCAAATCCGTAAAACCTCTAAAAATAAATAACATCACTTCTTACCATCGTATTTTTGCATAAAAACAGTATATTTGCGACGACAAAATCAGTTACCGTAGGCGGACCCAGAAACGAAAACTAATCAAGACGTTAACGGGTTATTTCGGCCGGAGCGTCGTCCCGGCCGATTAGCTAGAGTAGGGAAAAGTGTCATACTCTGCCCCATTACATACTCCTGGTTTTTAGCTTGCTCCACCAGCTAAGTAAAAAATTCTGGATCCGCCAATCAAAAACAACAGAAAGACCAACATGAACAGTCTAAAAAACATTATAAAAATAAATACAGCTTAGACAGTGAACAAAAATTCTCAGCTGGCACTATTTCCGAATAAAGTTGCATTTTGAAAAATCTAACACTGTATGTAATTTAAAAACTAATAAACTTCGCATCACATGTCCCAGCTTCTATAATCCATACAAATAATAGAGTAGTTCTGTAATTTTACTACAATTTGCGAAACCTTACTTTAGCGTGTTTCAAGCATACTAGAGTATTAGCTGAAAGAACACAAAGTGATTGACACAGTAATAACTTATTCCTAAATGTCATAGCTCTGTGGCATAACTAAACGACAGACATGCGCGGGGGCCTGTAGTTGCCAACTTTACAAATCTTACAATTTATTACAATAACTCGTTAGTTACGAACCTCAATTCCTTCGTAAAAAATTTCTATGACGAACTCATTAGTAAGAATTAGCAGATGCTAATTAGTTCTAAAGTCTGACAAAAAATAGTTGCGCCCATTGCGCCACTTACTTTATTTTAGTGGCATTACTTCTGCGACTACTTGCTGTACTCTTGATAGTCAAAATCTATTCTTATCGTAACGAAATCACACGTTTCGTTTTCTCAAGTGGTGCAGCTAGTTTTTGTCAGACTTTAGTTATTGTAACAATTGTACGAGTTCTAATTTGGAGCAACCGGACCCAAAGTGATATGATAGTCACAGACAAAGACGACTAGATAACACTCATTAACAACTGAAAAAATCTGGGAAGCGGGCATAGTTTTGGCCTCAAATTTCGGTTGTTTATAAAAAAAACGGGCTGAAAAAACATTCAAAATTCGTCTTTTTATATGAGTGCTACTAATTTGTCTATGAAATTACACAAATCTCAAACTATTAATCCTAAACATGACAGCACATAAGTAGTCAAATTAAAAAAAAATAAAGTGACTGTCCGTAGTTTGATTTGTGTCAGCCCGTCAATGTGCCAAAAAAAAGTTACCAAATTCGGGCCAATTTTTACTTCAGTTAGTCAACTTTGACGTAAGTCTCGTTTGTGTAACGTAACATAAATCGTGAAACTTTCAGCACAATAACTATCCCTACACCAAATACATTCAGATTAAAAATTATATGAATGTGACACATCAACAGTGAATGGGCAAACATAAACCAAACTTCACACGTGAGACAGTAACAATTTCTTGATTTCAGTACAGGACTAAACACTGATAAAACTTCAAAAATATAACAAATAACAGTTAAGCATCCATAATATACAGACAAATTCAAAGAAAGTTGAACATAACGCTAACGTGACTCCCAGCAGCTTAAACCCAAACCTAAACCAGACCCTTGAACCTGAATCCACACTTCAACTGGCTATTAAAATTTATTATTATATTTTAGCCTCAGATTATTTTCTAAAAAAAATTCACAGCTTTCCTTAAAATTCCATTTAGCCCAATTCGATTTAGTTTATATTGCAATTATTGAGACATCACAAATTGCAAGTTAAGTCAAAGACAATCTATAGAACACTGTTAGATATCTGTCAACTAATAAAATAATTAACCAATTAATCTATTAATTCGTAACTTTTCTGAGAATGTCACGAGTTGGAGCGCAAATGAGAAATCAACTGTAGTATTCTGAGAAGGCTGGAACTGCTGAGTTTGTCAGAGGACAGAGACGATTCGGTCAGCGATAAAAATGAGTCCCCAGTTAGCTTCTGAAAAAGAAATAATGAGGTGTAAAATTGGGCAATGCGAAATCCAGAAGAACAAAATCTGACTTCTAATTCAGCAGTGACGCTTGGATGACAGCTACAAAGTGGGCGCTGGGTGGAAACATGTATATATAGATTCAGTGACGATTTTCTCAACAGTAGAAAATTTTTTGACCGGCTCTAAAAAAAGTAACCAACCTTGAGTACACTATTATTTCAGTATACAAAAATTTGACGTCTGCAATCTGTATATTATTATAAAAATGCCCTTCACAGAAGGGCAGCAATGTAGGAGTGCAATGCAAATGAGAATAGGAAAGCGGAAAATGCTAATATGCTTGTTAAACACCCGGGACAAGTTTTGCCGCCGAATAGGAAAACGCAGCTTGCTAAATGAAGCGGACAAGAGTTGGGTCAGAATAGGAAAACGCAGCTTTTTAAATGAAACGGACAAGACTTGCGTCAGAATAGCAATCGCCCTGCGACACGTCAGTGCTTTCTGCACCCTATTCGCGCGAATAACTAGGAAAAACCTTTTTGACGCTTACTATCACATATTCACATGTCAGGACATGTAGTGTAAAGTAGATATATATACAGTTACTTAATTTAAATTTCTTCACATATTACATACATATCTATTTTTGTAAACATCTTTCCCGAAAGTTACGAATCACGAATGACATATTTTAAATAAACATTTCACAGCAAGTACATTCTAATAGTCAACACAAAGCTTAGTCTACTTAAATGTTTATGATGATTAAACACATGTACGTATAACGTATGTGTAAAAATAAAAACGAATGACCGCTATGATCGATTAACAATCCTTGTGAATGTACGACTTATTACAAGAATGTTTATTCCGGTCATGGCTTGCCTTTGTAAATAACATCAAGAACCAGCTATGTATACTAAACTTTTCCGGCAACAGAGCAGCTCATGATAATGGCTGATTAGTTCGCGCGAATAGGGTGCAGAAAGCACTGACGTGTCGCAGGGCGATTGCTATACGCAAGTCTTGTCCGTTTCATTTAAAAAGCTGCGTTTTCCTATTCTGACCCAACTCTTGTCCGCTTCATTTAGCAAGCTGCGTTTTCCTATTCGGCGGCAAAACTTGTCCCGGGTGTTTAACAAGCATATTAGCATTTTTCCGCTTTCCTATTCTCCTACATTGCTGCCCTTCTGTGAAGGGCATTTTTATAATAATCCTATCCATTTTTCCGCTTGAGAGATTCAGATTCAAATCATGAAAATGTTTTCACCGGTATCACAGGGGGGGGGTTGCACAAGTTCTGGTTATTACGTAAATCTGGCAACAAAACAAATAGCACGCCAGTAAATATATATATATATATATATATATATATATATATATATATATATATATATATATATATATATATATATATATATATATATATATATATATATATAATATATATATATATATGGGTTTATATTCGAATACAAGACGACAGGAGTGGGTTTATATTCGAATACAAGACGACAGGAGTCTATAACTTTTGGCTACACTGCTTATTTTTTAGAACAAAACAATTCTTTTTCCTCACAACAACGTTATATTCACGTTCAGCGCCTCAAATTAACCTTTCACAGTTTTTCAACAAAACTAAGAAAATTCAATAATTTGGTCAGTTTGACATGCTGGCAGTTTGCCAGGATTGCCAAGGTGGAACAGTTCTTACGACGCGGACCAAACAGTATCAACTGATACGCCTGGCCTATATATTAAGTTGCAATAGAAAAACAGCAAGCCGTCATCCCTTAAAGCGTTATACATTGATGAAATCATGAAAAATCGTCTTTTTAACGGTATCACAGGGTGGTACACCAGTTCTGGCTACAACGTAAATGCGGCAACAAAACAAATAACACGCTGCAATGCACAGTATATGGGCTAATATTCGAATACAAGACGACAGGCCTCCATCTATAGCCGTGTTGGCTGCACTGCCCGTAGTAAGCCTACCCCCATAATACACGTACAGTACCTTCCGCGCCCCCTCCCCAGTGCTACAGTGGCACGATCGACTCCAAAATAGCAGATGCACTACAACCCCACTACAGTACCATGCATGCAAAAGATCAGACCTGGGCTGTTTGCGTGACGTCTCAAAAGCTGGCACATATTTTTATTGGACTTTGCCAATTTTCGAGGCCCAAAAAAGGGGTTTCCCCCCTCCTAGCAGAGCCACAACGGCAGAAGCCTAGAACATCATTTTGCTAATGCCTCTATTCCCAACCAGATTGAATATAAATAGCACAAAAGAGTGCCCCGCCAATGTGTATTTCTTGAGATTTGCGACCGGGAAAAAAAAGACGGAAAAATCCGAGTTTGCGGGAGACGATTTTTCATATCTCGGGTAATACTCAACCGATTTGCCTGAAATTTGGCCAGCGTGTAGCCGTACCCCAGGCAAGTACACACACCAAATTAAAACAGATTTGCTTGCATAAATTTTCAGTTATTAAAAAAATTCATTTTAAAATCTCGCAATATGGTGTGTGGGTCCTATTCTAGGGTTTGGCGCTATCGCGCCAACCCTGATTTATTTTTATATTTTATTGCATATTGTATATGTATATTTTTCTTTGTTTCTGCGAAGTTTACAGCATCATAAACACAGATGTACATGTGGGGGTGGGGGTCTGAGGGGGGCAAGCCCCCCCCCCCCAGATTTGAAATTCCGGTACAAGCCCCCCTCAGATTTGACCCGTCGGGACAAGCCCCCCTCTTTGAACCCCAAAATCGCCTCAGATCGCCGTAAAATGCGCTTCAAAAATGACCAAAAAAACGAAAAAATCGCTAACAATATCGGAATTTCGCAAAAATTTCCCATTTTTAGGCAAAAATTGGAAATTTTCGCGCTTTTGGGACAAAAGATTGGGACAAGCCCCCCCCTAAAATGTCGAAAATTTCGGGACAAGCCCCCGCCAGACCGAGACCCCGTGTACATGTATGATCATAAATATCCCATCTGCCAAAAGCCAATAAAAAACTATAAAAACTATAAAAATAAAAAACCCAAAAAAACACCTTATCCATCAGAACATCCACCACACTGTGTCCATCCAGATTGGCCATTAGGAATGTCCTTAACTGGTCAGCGGTCCATTTGGCCGGGGGGGTATCGCGGCAGAGGGCGGGGGTGGTCACCTTGCCCGTCTCCTGACCGGCCCCCTCGTCGGATTGCGGCGTGAGCACGTTCAGACTGTCGGCCGCCACCCCGGGCGCTGAGGTGGAGGCCAGGGCGCAGGCCGACTCGGCTCGGCTCAGTAGATCGTCCACTTTGCTCGGCGACGGGCAGACGGAGGATTTACGGCGCTCTGGAAATTGGAAAAAAACTTTTTTAAAAAAAGTTTTAAAAGGTTTATATTATATTATAAAAAATTATAAGTTTATAAATAATTATAAGTTCTGAGTCATAAAAAAGTTTATAAAAGTTTATGTACGTTCTACAAGTTTATAAGTTCTAAGTATATAAACTGTATGTTTTAAAAAAGTTTATAAAAGTTTTCAAGTTCTACACGTTCATAAATAATATAAGTTCTAAGTTTTAAAGGAGTTCATAAAAGTCTATATAAGTTCTACAAGTTGAATAAATTATTAGTTCTAACTTTTAAAAGGGGGATGTGTGGACCACATTTGAGCGAAGTCTTCCCATAATATCAACAATCCTATCCGCCTGACCTGCTAAATTAACCATTATACAACCAATATTTTCTTATGTTTTATTTTTTACAAATTTTCTTGTTTTATGTATCACATTTTTTATTTGCCAATTTTTTACGAACGACCAATTTTTTTCACCAGAGAATCTCAACTTACTGGACATCTTTCCCTTATTCGCGCCAGGCTGTAATCGCTGTTTCTTTTTCGGAACAGAAGGAGTATCCGCTAAAAATAAAAAAATAATTAAATATAAAACAATAAATTCCTATCAAAGAATAATTTCAGCCACATTTGTAAGACTAAAAAAACATCGGAGCACCTATGGAATCAAGATTTTTACACAATCTTTCACATCGAAATAACAAAATAAATTAATAAAAACTCAAAAAATTAATTAAAAAAACAATTGTTGCCGCAACCCCAACCTTTGGGCGGCTCCAGTCTGTGTCCAATCATCTCGCAATATCCCACGGGAAATAAGTCGGGCGCATTGCAGTCAACCCATTGGTCGAAAGTGTCGTCCCAGCCATCGAAGTGGATTCGCAAAAGGCGTCCCTTCACCTGCAAAAAAAGTAGATTCGACTTTTACTCTAACAAAAAAAAACAATTTTATCATCAAACTCGACATAATTAAGAGATGGGATTTGGGGCTGATGGAAACAAAAGGTCACACATTCACACTCAAATCATGCCCCCCCGACTTCGTTTAAACAGTATATATATCACAAAAAACTTCAGTGAGAAAAGGCGAAAAACGTGTTTTCAAGCAATCAAACTATTATTGAAGGTGTCTATGGCAACTACTGTAGTGAGAATGTACAAGTTGAACTACGAATAAAAGACATAACATAGTGGCCACGAGTGCATAAGGTTAACAAGTAGTACAGTAGTGGGTTTTTTTTCGCAAAAACGTTCGCAATTGCGAAAAAAAATTGGTGATTGCGAAAAATTTTCAAACCTTTTCGCAAAATTGCGAAAAAATTTTGACGCAGTGGAGGTGAATTCGTAAGGTCTATGCGCTGATTTTTGTGGTTTAGTCGGAAAATATTTTTGTTACGGCCCCAATTGACCAAATTTGGCCTAAAAATTGAAAATTTCTCCGACTTTTTGTGATCCCTTAGGCCCGGACTGGTGCAACTTTGTGGCTTGATGTTTCTAGTGACTGTAAATGGGACAGATTTTCTTTCATGTACCATCACACCACAGCATGTAACACTAATAGACACATTGCACGTATAATAGGGGTATGTATAGGTATAATATGGGTCGAGGTGACATAATTAAGAAACATTTCAAAATGTTAGCATTTTCAGACCTGACTTGATCATTGGCCGGGTCTTCTAAAGTTTCTTTACGGCTGAGCATCGATTGTGAAAATTGTTAAAAATTACACAAAAACGGCGCCATAAATTTAAATAAAAGTGTCAAAATCGTTACTTTTTGGCCAAAACGGGTAAAAATTGCGTCAGTCTTAATCCTGTATAGGCGTAGTAATGTTTTATTAACATTTAAATGTAAAATCTACTGCATTAAGTAACAAAAAAAAAACCAGGAAAAAAAAATGATATACCGACAAAAAAATAAAGCGCTACTCACAAAAACGCAAAAACGCCAGAAAAAAAAATCCAGACAAGTACAGTAATGTTGACGGCTAGTCGTCTTTATGTCTTGCCCTAGTTGATTCTGTGTCGTCTATTAAATCCCTTCATATGAGCAGTCGGTGATATGAATTGCATGAGGTCGGAGTTGTGTATGTAAACAAACAAACAAATTGTATGCATGATTTTAGATCAGGGCAGGACGTCCCTATCTACTCACAAAAGTCAGACTACTAATAATTTTTAAACATTAAATATCTTGTATATTCTAAATAATAAGTACCATTAACAATAATAATTAAATGGTCGTGATAGGGTTGGTAGGGGGGGGGGCAAAATGAGGAGTATTTTCTGAATCCCTCCTCACCTCACTTAAAATTTTCTGATAATTTTAAAAAAATGTCTGACCTCCGCCACAGTGGCGACACAGACCAGTCTGGGGTCCATCAGGTCAGTGCACTCCACCTTCATGCCCACGCGCATCTTGTGGGACACCACCGTCTGCAACAAAAAAACACATCTGTATTTCACTGATGAACTTAAAAAAACCAAAAAGATTTTCAAACAAAAAACTAATTAGAAATTTGCAACAATAGATTGCCAAGCCATAATAAAAAGAATCAAAATTTAATTGTATTTTTAGCTTTAATGGTATTGGGTAGGGGAAGACCAGCGCCACAGTTCATATTGGCTCTTTTTCTCTCCGTTCTCCAATAAAATAAGTATAATATAATATGTCTTTCAATTTCAAACTATGTATCAATCAAAACCAACCTCACCTCAAGCCGTCTGGGACAAAGGTTTAAAATCTACATTTATCCGTCAAAAATTGATTAAACTTTCTAAATTTCCATTATATGATGAGCTATAATAATAAGCTATATAGCACAATGGTTCAAATTGCTTTTGACAAATTTGGTCAGGGTGAGGGGAAGAAAACGGCTCCAAATCTTGTAGCCCTATTTTGCGAATTGCAAAAACCTACGGTATTGAACAATGCCACGGGCGCGGCAACTGATTTGGTCTGCTTCAAATACTCTGGCCAGCTGAAACGACCCGTCGCTCCTGAAACAGAAAAAAAAATATTTTAAATTAGCTAGCTACTCTCCAAAATACAAAAAATATTGTGTTCTGTTTGAGTAATAATTTTTGTGAAATTTGAAATTTTGCTGAAAAAACCTTTTTCACAAAACCTTCAAATTCCGATAAAATATTATACTTTCACAGTTAAGGTGGTGGTTACGTTTTCGAAGATTTTGCAATGATTCAAAAGTTACTTGATCGAACATAATCAAATTTGGCACGGACATTGCGAATGTAAATAGCAATATTTCAGCTAATTTTGACATCGATTCAAACTTTTACGGCTAATCTATAGCTCAAAAACTGGATTTTTTGTGTATTTTTTGAAAACTTTCAAAATTGTTTGCAAATTTTTGTGGCTCTTACACTACTCAGAAAAGCCATTCAAAAAAGGTCTAACCCATTTTATTTTAAGAATATTTTCAGCTATGACATATTATTTCTGTTAGGCGTTCTAGGCGATCTGTAACTTTGAAGTTTTTCTACCTCAATTCTGACTTCTCATGCCAATATCACAAAATACCAATAACCAATTGGCAGTTGGCACCATAATTTACATGCATCCCTTATGCATCTATGATACCTGCAAAATTTGGTTACTATATGTCACAGCAGCCAAGAGCATTGGCAGTGTTAATAAACCCCTTCAAAAATTGCAATTTTTTTTCAGTCTCCTAAATTGTCATTTGTTAAACTTGTGTCCGCCTTTTTTTCAACGGGTACGGGCAAACTTTGCTTTAGCTGACCCCAATGAGGCCCTATTTAACTAAATTAAACTTTTTTCAAAAATCCGTCATTTCTGAGCACAATGAGTGATTTCAGTTGACATAACCAATAACCTGTTCAGTTCATAAGAATGCAAAGAAAGCATATTTGACAGTAGCCAACTAAATTTGCCCTATACCTTTTTCGAACTGAGTAAAAAGGATGATTATTTTTTTAGTTACAGCCTACCAAAGTCAAAAAAACTGTCGTTTCTTGACTTTTTAGAAAAATTTGAGGCAAACTTTCGCTCAACGTAAAAATCTGCTAAATTATTACGCTTAGTTAAGCATACCAGCACTTTTATAACACATCAATGTGCCTTTGGTATAAATTGCTTGACTGTATGCGGAATTTTTTTTACCACAGAGAAGAAATAACGAAATACGGAAAAAAATGCATAAAAATGAGCTCATAAGCTTCCCCAAAATAGTTGGCGTGCACACTATGAGTAACATCGACTCTTAAAAAAACTATAATTTTGTAAAAACTAAGGGCCAATTCCTAAAATGGACTTAACGGATTAGACTTAATTAAATCCGGAATTTAGGAATTGGATTTCGGATTTATCGGATTCAAAGTTTCAGACGGACTAAACGGACTTATTTTAGTCCGATCCAATTCCTAAAATACCACCGGATTTAAGTTTTTAATCCGTTTCAATTCCTAAAATACTTTCGGATTAAACGTGCTGCTGGACTTAATTAAGTCCGCTGAGCAAAAATCCAATTTCAAAAATGGATTTATTTAAATCCGTTTAATATTCGGATTTAAAACTACATGCAAATTGTAGCATTTTAAATCCGCGTAACGTTACGTGGATTTAATGGATTTAAAGGCAGGGTGCGTCTCACTTATTTGCTTATAACTTTAGACTACCTTAACCGATTTGGACGATCAATATGTCAAATGAAAGCGCATAAATTGGGCTTTTCAACTGCATAAGTTTTGACATTTTATTTTTTAGTTATACTCTAAATATTGGTTATTATTAAGCAAAAACACACACACTCGCTACTTCTGAATTCAGTATTTTTTCATTTTCAAAGAGTTTGGTGGTTTTTGACGCCTATTACAAGTACGCAACATCAAAAGATTATAAATTAGATTTAACCGTTAACTACAAAGGCTTTTCGAAACGCCATTTTTTATACGATTTTGTGAATTGTTGCGTCCAAACTCCCGCTGAAAAACCTATAATTCTTACCTTTGTCCGTTCAGCCGTCGAAATTAATAGTGTTTAAGATCAAATTGTGGCGTGATTATTGCGGAATTTGGTTGGCTAAACGGACATATACCTATACGGCTGTAAGTATGAATCGACCCTAATAAATAGTGTATAAAACTAGTGGTTCAACTGCATTTTGTTTAAAGCATATTAAAAAAGTTATCAATCCCGTTTACAGGCGAAAAAAAAGTTTCAAAATTTCTAAACTGGGATTCGAACTGTGATCAGCAGGGTGGGAAGCAAAAATCTAAACCACTAGACTGCCAGGGTCTTATAATCTACGCATTTAAATGTCTTTGTAAACTTTTAGGACAGTTGAGTTGAGTGCTGAGCACAACAATTGAAAAACTAAAATTTTTCAGCAAAATATGTTGAAAAAGACACAAATTACGATGGAATTAATAACGCACCACAAACCCGCGCTATTCTTTCACTAGTAGGCAAGTTTGTTTATAATTGGCTGATCCTGGTATCACATGTTATATCAGCGATATTTTGATTGGCCGATTTGCTTAATGACGCTTGGGAGCAAAACGGAAGCATTACGAACACTTTAAATCTTGTATTTTAGGAATTGGATCGGGCTTAATTAAGACCGATTAAAAATAGTCGGATTTAATTAAAATCCAATTCCTAAAATGCCGGATTTAATGGATTTAAGCGCATCAACGTGCTCAGCTAAGTCCGACTAAACGGATTTAAAATATGCAGCGTGACAAGTTAAATCCGTTAAATCAGGTATTTTAGGAATTGGATTTTGCTGCTTGTTAAATCCACTCGTTAAGTCCGATTAAAATAAATCCGTTAAGTCCATTTTAGGAATTGGCCCTAAGTTGATTAATAATATGCAAAAGACCGCTTGTAAATTGATTTAGTAATTGCTACAAAATAGGACATTGAAAAAAGCTGCGAAAACGTAACTACCACCTTAAATGCCGTCACTATGACGCATGTACAAACTTAAGTCAAGTCCAGTTGTAGCGCAAAAAATAATTCCGTCAATTCTTCACAACTACAGCTGATCAAACTTTATATAATATCTAATTTGTCTCTCTGAAATTTAAGACAAGCATGGCCCTTCGGCATACCTTTAGGCGGTGTGAGTTTGATACTGTTCTGTTCACAAAAGCCAGAGGGGAAAATGCTGGGAGATGTTTCGTGATAGCAGATAGAATCCAACGTGCCATCGAAAGAGACCATCAGATAACCGTCCGACAAAACCTAAAAAAACGGGCAAAAAATAATTTTAAAAAAATTTTGTCGATTTATGCGATCTTAATTACTATATTCTTATAGCTATTCACGTAAAGTGAGTCTTAATTTAAAACTACATAGAGGTCCCAAAAAATACACAAATTAAAGTTTCTGAATAATATGTTAGACCTTTTAGAACACCTCTAAGACGTTAGAACAGGCAATTTTTAACATTTCTATTTTAAAACATTTTACGACACAAATTTATTTTAAAACAAAAGTTGAACCAAAGCAGTCTTTGAGACGCTGAAGAAAAACAAGCAGAGCTTCAAAATTAAACCAAAATAATATATTATCTTGAATTGCCACATTGCAGCTCATTAATCAATGAATCTTTCCAAAACCCACATCCAGCCCACGTTTACTAACTACAGCCAATATTAAAAATCAGAAGACTAATTTCAAATAACTTTTTACGGATACTATTTAATATATAAAAATTTTAACCTGATTGTAAGCTCCTGATGAGTCCCACAATCAGGTCAGTCGGGCATAACAAAGCGATCCGTGAATGATTCAGACTAATATATGTATATATCTATGTATGTTTCTTCTTATACGGCTTTTTTTTACTTGTCTTTTTACTCATCTTCTTATATTTCGTTTATAATTTATTTTTTATATATTTTTAGTCATTATGAGTGATTATGAGACCGCGGATAATGAATCTCGAGACCGCAAAAAATCGGACGATAGTGATGAAACTGTATTTGAAACACATATTATAAGGAGTTCGTTTTTATAATTTATTTTCTTTTTACTTTAATTCTGAAAAAAATATATTTTTAAGCAAAAAAAAACAGCTACTGCAAGGCTTACGCTACTAATGGTTGCCACGACAATACTAGACAAATCCAGTGGATCCACTGCTTCTAGCTTCATGCCAGCTTCAAAGCGAAACAAATTTTCTGTGCTGTTGGCGGGGCGAGGCTGAAAAAAACCAAAAACATTATAAAAAAAGCAAAAAAAAACAAAAACACATTCAAACAGCACAAAAAATCATTTTGGTCAGAACTCTGTGCTTCAGTTGCAGAACTGATTGTGACTGCTAAACACGATTTTGTCATAAATACTGATACACAATGTATACGTAAGCCAGGAACAAAGGTTTAATGTCAAGAGGGTTTAAAGGTGACCAAAAAAGTAAGACAAAAATGCTCTCAAGTATTTAAAAAATTATACAAGCGAGGTGAAAATAGTGATTAGTGAAGTACATCTAACCGATCCCACGAACTAGGTGCCTAGCGAATGTCAACCGCACAGATGTACATGGGGGGGGTCTGGGGGGGGGGCAAGCCCCCTCCAGATTTGAAATTCCGGCCGCCCCCCTCAGACCCCCCCAGTCGGGACAAGCCCCCCTCTCTGAAACCCCAAAATCGCTTGAGATCGCCGTAAAATGCTTCAAAAAATGACCAAAAAACGAAAAAATCGATAAAAATATCGGAATTTCCAAAAATTTCCCCCACAAAAAAAATTCCCTTCAAAAAGCCCCCCCCCCCCCCCCCCCAACCACACCCCCCCCAAACCGAGACCCCGTGTATAACATGTATGGTCAACCGTAAGTATTTTTTCTAATAAATAAAAAATTGTCAAAAAAATCTGACTTTGTGAAAAAGGGCCGGACTTGCATCTTCGGGATCGTAAACACCACTGGTCAGTTTCTTCTTGCAGCTCTCTTTGTATGCTAAAAAATACAAAAACCATGTAGCTTAAGGTGGCGCTCAGGGGAACCGACTTTGGCGTTTAATTTTTTTCAGCGACATTTTTGACCATAATGTCTTGAAGGAAAGTTGTTCAAAATGAAAATAGCTTTCATTTGATGTGCATATTGTGATAAAAAATTTTTTTTCAATTTTTTGGACAATTTTGTAGCCGTAGCAAAAAAATTTTTGTTTCCATATAAAATGATTACTCATATCATTGAAATATGCGGTTTCTTAGCTTTAAATTGATGTATTAAACTTAAGGATACGTTGAAGTTTTGCTGAGTTATTTAGCCGTGAAAATAGCAAATCCAAAATGAAAAACCTACAAAGCTGTAAATCTTCGAAAATGTCAAATTTTTGATTTAATTTCTTAAAAAATTGAATATGGCTTTTTGTAACTTTTTCAACGGAAATATGCAGTCCTAGGAAAGGTCTAATATTTTTGAAAAAAATAAACGTGTGGGCAAACCTTACATTTTTGCGTAGCGAAATCGACTACTTTTTTTGGACCTGGTCCCGGCTGCCGTTTGCGATTGAGTTGAAAATTTGCACAATGAAAGAAAGAACATAAATGCAGACGTGAAAGTTTTTCCATTTTCAAATTTTGGCCCGTAGCACTTTTTGTAGTCGCTCAAACACGACTGATTTTTGAAAAATCGATTTTTTGCAAAATCAAAAATAAAAATGAAAAATCAAAGATCAATCACGTCTAGATTTTTGAGAGATCTTTCTATTGATACCAAGATCATCAAAATCGGTTAAAGTTTCGCTGAGCTAGGTCAAAAACAAAATTAGTGTGAATAGGAAATTTGAC
Source organism: Trissonchulus sp. WLG1_4 (assembly GCA_030248245.1). Lineage (NCBI taxonomy): Eukaryota > Metazoa > Nematoda > Enoplea > Enoplida > Ironidae > Trissonchulus > Trissonchulus sp. WLG1_4. Next base: position 21,057 of record JASANF010015257.1, read on the forward strand.
ATGGTCATAAAATTTGACACATTCACATTAAAGTGCTGAACTGTATTGTAAACAGGTTTTTTTGATGTCTCTTTGATATACAATTAAAGTGGTATTGCTATTTATTGCATGAGCTGAGCGCCAAACATGAGTTTTGTTGCTGAGCGCTACCTTAATATATTCCATGCTAATTATGCATACAATTTATAAAGACTTCACTAGCATCCCTTTTTGCCAGCTGATCATAAACATGGCTGCAGTATGAATCGAGCCTATACTCAACGTCCTGGCTTATTTTTTGTTAGTGGGGGGAAAGGCACTCGGCCGTTTGTTCCGGAGACCCCCGTTTCAGATGGAGTGTGCCCCCCCCCCCAAACCTTCTTCTCAGCGTTATAGCGACTATTCAGTTGTAGGCTGTAGCCATGCCCTGTGGTGTGAATTTTGGGTCCAGCTTTGCTAAATACCAGCGAAACTATAATAAAAAAAATTTCTCCAAAAAATACTTTTCCTCATTACTCCCCCCCCTCAATTTTTTTGCCAGATATCATTGCTCGAAAGTCCCCCTACCGTTGGAGCACTCGATAGCATGTCCGGTTTGCTCGGCCCAGCCCACGGGGTGCAGCAGGGGCGACCGAACGTGACAGTAGAATTCCTCCATGGTCTCGTCTTCCGTCTCCTCTTCCTCCTGCAAAAAAAGGCGCGAAAACTTAAGCGTCTGTCTTGTTAATAGTATTATTATTATTATACTATATAAATTTTCATGAAGACATAATAACGATAATATCTTTGGAACGGCATATCATAGAAACTAGATTTGTGCACCATCAATCGCGCAAAAACATTTTGCCATCGCACGACTTTTCAACTTATTTGTAATCAAGCAATCAATCAATCAATCAATCAATCATAGCAACTTCAGTTTGAATTCTAATGTTTGGGGCTCCTAAGCAGGACAGTGCGAAAAGGATAACGACTTAGGACCTTCCCATAAAATATATGAACTGGCTAAAATTAACTAGATTAACTTCAGTAACTCATTGTAAGACTGACGAAAGTTTATGAAACTTTCTACGACGAAACCGTGTCATCTTGCAAAATTTTATGAATTAAACTTAGTCCAATGTTGAGTTATGAATTAGTTAATCTCGTTAGTTAATCTAATCCAGTTAATATTATTAATTTACAAAAAGGCCTTAAGCACAAATGTACATTGTGGGTCTGGGGGGGGGGGCAAGCCTGCACCAGATTTGAGATTCCGGGACAAGCCCCCCCCCCCCCTCAGATTTGACCCAGCGGGACAAGCCCCCCTTCAAGAAAGGTGCCCGAACACTCAAAAATTGCCCCAGATCGCCGTAAAATGTTTCAAAGCAAAAAGCAAAAAATCTCCAAAAATGGCCAAATTTTGCCGAAAATTTCCCTTTTTCAAGCAAAAATTAGCAATTTTTGCTTTTTTGCCCGCTCAAGCTGCCGAAAACTCGGGACGAGCCCCCCTAAAATTTCAAAAATTCTGGGACAAGCCCCCCCCCCCCAGACCGCAACCTCTTGTACATATGGCCCTAAAAGGCCTTTTGCCTTTACCCCACCTTGGCCTTTTCATCCGCAGCCAGTACAGCTTTGGCGTCTTCCCCGTAGCCAATGCGCAGTCTCTGTCCAATCACTTCTTTCACAATGGCCGGCTTAATCTGGGACAGCTTGCGTCGATCGGCCAGCTCCACGTGCATGCCCGGCCTGAAGGGGCAGTTGACGCCATTGGACACGCGCTGCTGAAAATCCATCGGCAGGGTTCGAGCCCCGGTCAAATTTTTACACAAAAACGACTTCCACTCCGGCACCCCTTTCCAGTCCGGATGGCGTTCTTGAACGACTAAAAAATATAATTTTAAAGTTAAAATAAACAAAAAAAACAATACAAGACTATAAAAACAATGGGATTTTATTACAAGGCGATATATTATATAAAATAATATAAGTTAGTAAAAGTATGATCTTTTAATATAGTCGCTTTGCACTACATATTTTATCATTGTTCGTCCTGTTATAACCCACAAGAAGTGCAAAAATTTTGCTTCATCAATGCAGATAATAATGATGCAACAAAATTGACCAATGCATGATACGAATCGGATCAAACTTACACAAGTTCTGGTTATGACTTTATATCTGTAAACATTAGGCAAAACGATCCCGCCACCTAATAAATAGATTATAAAATCTAATCTAATTATTTTGCAGTCAATTTAATATGGTAATTATATTCTGGACTTGTGCGCCTATCGTTAAGTCTTTCAAAAAAAAGTCATAACAGCCACCTGCAACAAAACAGCTGGCCATTTTGACAAAGCCCTTCCCAATTCTCTAACCTTTAGGCGCCACGAGCGGATGCCCTTCCTTGGAGCACCAGCCGATCGGGTGCACGTCCTTGGTGCAGAGATTCATCCAGAAGTCATACGAGCCGTCATTGTCCATGCCTTCGTAGCGCAGCAAGATTTTGTAGCCTGCAAGCAAGACTATCTATTTAAATAAAATATATTCTATCAACAACAAAGCGGCAACAATCGGTCTAATTGAATATTTTAAACGATGGATCGTATTGTAAATTATTTGGGCGATTTCTTTACACACAATTCTTCAGTCAGTTAAAAATCTTTGCTTCGAACTATAATGATATTTATACCGTCTGAGCAGAGGCAAATCTAAATTATTATATACCTCCTTACGTCTTGACTGTTTTTTTTTTTTTTTTTCTATATATATATATATATATATATATATATATATATATATATATATATATATATATATATATATATATATATATATATATATATATATATATATTATCTGAATTTTAATTATAAACATTTTACTAGTTCACGCTCTGTTGATAACCAATTTAAAATCACAATTGGATGATCAATACCTAATTACAATCAAATTTGGATGATCAATTTATATAATATATATTTAAATGTTTAAATACCAAAAAGACCAGTCTGAGCGCCAATTCCTAAAACGGATTAAGCGGATTAGATTAAAATTTGTTTGAAAATTAAAATAACTTATCTCGCTGTTGAGGTAGCGGTTAATAAACTTTGTCCACAAGCGGGAGGCGCTACAAATAGTTGCTATTGCAAATTTCGTATGACTTGATACGATAACGATTGATCGTATTAACGATAAACGATGTTAGTTAGTGGCAAAACAAAGTTTAATCTAATCCGTTTAATACATTTTAGGAACTGGCCCTGAGTCTCCACCTTACCGGCAATACGTTGTACAGAGGCGACCCAGTAAACCCTGCCCACGGGCCCGGTGGTGTAGTCGTGGTTGGGCACTTCCAATTTCATGCCAGTGCACATGTACTGCCACACACTGCATAGCGGCGCCTACAACAACCCAAGCAGTGTCCAGTGTGCCAACAATACGTACATACATGTAACGGGGTCCAAATTTTGGGCACCCTCATCACCAGATCGGCCAAAAATACCAAAAATACTAATATATAGGGTTGCTAATTTACATGTAAAAAAGTCCGGACTTTTTTACACCTACTTTTTTACACTGTAAAAAAGTGTAAAAACTGTAAAAAAGTGTAAAAAAGTATTTTATCGACTAGAATGGTGTTTAAACGTTTTCTAAACTGTTTGAGACTGCTGTAAATTTGTGACCGCCGATCGGTAACATGTTTTAATAAATGTCGCTTGCTTATGTATTGTAGATAAGCTGTTATGTTTTGTAAAATCAGAAAGGAGGAGTCTCATCTGAGGAAAACGCACCTCTTCATTTTGTTCTTAAATTGAGCCAGTAGCTATCTTTTAACGCTAGACAGAAGCGTGTCTACAAAGCGGTTGTGTCTGTCTAGACGCGTGAAGAAGGACCCAAAGATTTTGGCCTGTACAGGACAAAATCCTATTGCGGAACAACCTTAATTCTGCGGTCAGCGGTAGTCACAAAATCTGACCCAAATGTTGTTTTCATTCAAAACAAGTTCCATTGTTGGTTTGTTTTCAAATGCTGGTTTTTGTCGTAATTTTTGTCGTAAAAATTGTAAAATATTTGTAAAGAAGTGTGAAAAGTAGCTGTAAAAAAGTGTAAAAAAGTAGGTGTAAAAAAGTGTTATAAAGTGTAAAAAAGTAGGTGTAAAAAAGTTCTAAAAAAGTCCGAAATTTTGCTACTGTAAAAAAGTGTACAAAAATGTTTTTTACTTTTTTACACTTCGCAACCCTACTAATATATATATATATATATATATATATATATATATATATATATGTATATATATATATAATATATATAAAATAATATATATATACACAATATATATATATATATATACTATATATATATCAGGTAAATAATCGAGTAACGTCTCTGATGATATGATAATTAATGCTTTAATCAATCGCCTGTAATTCGGCCTGTGTCAGGCCTTCTAAGGGCTACAATTACAGTTGATTACAAAATTTACAGTAACATCAGGTGTTCGTAGTCGTAACTGTTCAATCCCGAAGGTTGAAACAGTGTACCCATTTTGTCTATCCAAACTGCTTCATATTTTTTTCTATCATGTTCGTCATTGTTGAAATTTTGCTGCAATACGACTACTTGCATGTCCGAACAGCTATGATTTGGTCCACTGAAGTGCCGTGCTATCGTAGTATTGCAGTTGGGTAGCAGTTTACGTTTTCGTTTGATTTAGTAACGTTAGTAATACATGCCCTGTGAGCATTGATTCGTGAACGTAATTGCTGACCCGTTTCACCAACGTATTGAGCTTGGCATTGGCGACACTGTATCAGATAGACGAGATCTTTAGTCTGACAGTTCCCGTCGGATTTGATTTTATACCAACTTTTGTTTTGAGAACTGCGCACATGTGTTGTTGGATTAATTAACACGCAACATCTGCAGCCATGGCCGCCGTCGCAGGCTCGAGACAAATACTGTCTGAAACTTTGGTTACTTGTCGAAAATTTAGATCGTACTAGTGAATCACCAAGATTTTTATGTTTTGAATATGCAATCATTGGTAAATCTGGTGGTTCTTTATCAGCGGCTGAATACGCTGCTGATAGCAGTTGATGATTTCGACGTAAAGACTGGTGAAGTAATGGAGGCAGTGTATGGTAAAAGGGTAACGATATGATATGACGATTTGTCACTTTTTTGCTCTCTTTTCCGAGAATTTCAGTCCTGTTTTTAGGCACTTTGGTCACTTGTTTCTGTATATGTTTTGCGTTGTATCCACGGCTGATGAAGTTATTAGTCAGCTCCTGAAGTCTGCTGGTGTATTGTGATTGATTTGAACAGATCTTTTTTAATCGAAGCGCTTGGCTGTAGACAATGCTTTGTTTTGTTTTTCTTGGGTGGTAGCTTTTGGCATTCAAATACTGATGTTTGACGGTTGGTTTTGTGTGTAAGCAGTGTTTTTTTGCGTCAAAAACTGCGAAACGCCGCACTTTTTTCTGAAATTTCGCACTTTTTTTGGCCATGTGCGTCCCGTGACGCACTTTTTTTCGGCTGAAGCTGAAAGATGTCACAGCTGATTTGGCCAAAAAGTGCCGAAAATAGCATTTTCACCGCGAAAATTTTGAAAAATTTTCCTAAATTGCGTCAAACCTATGAAATTTGTAAAATTTTCTGATGTGTTTAACGTTTCAAGCTTAATCTAAACAGCTACAACTGGTCTCAATGACAGTTTACAACCTATTATGATAAGATTATGATTAGAAAAAATCGTGTCGAAGCATGCCACACCCAGCAACAGCAAGTTTCTTAAAAGCATCAATTAATGCCAATAGGTATTTAGATGATTGCTGCGCCAGTATCAAAGTTTGGAATAGGAGAATTCTATTATATATATCTGCTGAAGTTAGCTGCGCTTTCATATACAGTGTTAATAGTTCAGTTCCTCCCAACCTAATTTGGCGTATTGATGCCGTCTCCAGGGGAATTGAGTTAAGTCTCAAAACACCAGATACTTGGCTTCTGGGAGCTGCCGCCCCCAGACCCCTGCAACTACTGCAGTTCCCGTTTCGTATATACTTTTTCAAGCAAAATTGCATCCTGTCTTTTTCAGCCTGCTTAAATTAAAAACTCTGCTTAGCTTCTCAACAACATACCGACAATGACATGATCAGAAAAATACCGACATTGACGTGCAGAAATGAAACCGGGTCACTTTCTGCTGACCCGGTGACCCCCTGACCCGGTCTAATGCGTAGCTTATGCTAGTGTTTGCTCGTTTCTAAATATAAACTCACAAAACGTCTGTGTTAATTTTAATGTAATTAACTAACACAGAATAATGTTCTTAACATATTTCTATTATTGTATAAGATAATTCTGTGGGCTTGCCCCCGATTTTACTTTTCATGGGTTCTCATAGTCGTCGCGTAGTATTATAATCATAATTTTCTCATTTCTCCACGCTATTTCGGGCAGATAAAATTTCCTGTAATGCATAATGCTGGAATACCTCGATTGCATACAAGAGTTAGGAGTCTAGTTGTGTCCGAATTTGGCTGCACACGGTAAACAAAAGAACTGCTAGGTATGTACATATCAGCGTGGACTTGTACCGCCAAACTTCCGCTCATCATCCGGACGCTTTACTGTTTGAGCTTGCGGCTTCACGTTTTATTCTGCTTTAAAAGTTAAAGATACAGCACCGAAGCCAATTAGTAAGTTGATTTCACTAAACCTTTGATGTGGCATTCACTCTGTTAAAAATTTAAATTTTGGTTGTCAGTCAGCTTCAAATCATAGACGATCAAAAAGAAGCTAAAATTTTGCATTGCGATAAAACCGGGTCAGGATATCTGACCCGGTGACCCGGTCCAAATAGTGACCCGAACTGACCCGGTGACCCGGTTTCATCTCTGTTGACGTGATATTTATAGAAGTCCCTATTGGATACCGCACGTGAAGCGTATCCATTAAAACAAAAATTTCTATATACTGAGACACCACGGCCAGTCAAAGATTATTTAAGGCTAGAAAATATGAAAATTTTTTCAGAAAAATTTTTTTAAACCCAAAGTTTGTAATTGAGGACGGCCAGTGCCATAATAAAGTGATTTTCACCTAAAACATGCGCTTAGATAGCATTATAACCGCCCTGCGCACTTTTTTTCAAAATGACGCAAAAAATTTGGGCATGTGCGTCAGACGACGCAAAATTTTTGACAAAAAAACACTGTGTTTAAGTCAGTATATAGACTGGAGACCATTGCTGGCTAGCGTTATTCGAACGTCTAAAAAAGTTGCGGCTGTTTCAGAGATTTCAGTGGTAAATTTGATAGAAGCGTGTTGTGCATTTAGTTTATCCAGAAACAGTTCCAAATTATTACGGTCTTCTGTCCATAGGCATCAAATGTCGTCTATGTATCTAAACCATAGTAGTGGTTTTGTTACTGAGGCGTCTATTACTTTTCTTTCAAGATTACCCATAAATAAATTTGCATAAGTTGGAGCCACACGTGTGCCCATGGCTGTTCCTTGTATTTAGACATAATGCTAGCGATCGACCGGAGGCTCCGGCTCCGGCTCCGGCTCCGGCCGGATTTGAGCCTCCGGCTCCGGCTCCGGCAAAAAAAGTGCCGGAGCCGGAGAATTTTTATTGTTCAAACTTTGACAAAAAATTCAAGTTTGGAGAAAAAAATCACAAGGTTAACGAAACAATATTTCGGTTACAATATTTATTATTACTGCCGGTTGAAATGGAGTCGACCACCCCTCTCTACCATTATACATTTTACAAATGTATATTACGCCAGGGGGGAATGAAGGGAATTATTCCCCGAAAGTTTTCCGACTGAAATTGTACACCATCCCCGTTTCTATCCGCCGGCCGAAAGCAATTCCGACTGACCAAATTTGGCTTAAAAATGAAAAATTCTCGAACTATTTTTGTGGGGGGTGCCGCCGCCAGATCCCTGCAACTACGTGGCTTAGTGTTTCGAGCTCGACTTTTAGCTCTGATGTTTTCGGCCGGTACAATGTTTGCACGATATGTGCTGTTATCTTGCAATGTGTTAAAATAGCAAAAAAAGTCCATTTTAACCCATTACAAAAAAGTCATTCCCTCCCAAAATTTTTTCCTGGCTACGCCACCGATATACGCCTAGATTACAGAAGTCGGAGGCATAGACGCACATCGATATACGCCTAGATTACAGAAGTCGGAGGCATAGACGCACATAGAGGGGGGTACCCTCTCAGGGGGGTCAGCACCCCTCCTCAGAGAGCAGGCACCCCCCTCAAACCTCCACCCCCCCTTTTGATTGCCAAAAAAGTGTATCAGATTTGAGTAAAAGACTGACGAATCGCAAAAATTTTCCGGCTGCGGCCAAAAAAGTGCCCCAAAAATTAATTTATAATTGAAAAATTTCGAAGTTTTTTCGGCTGTCGCCGGAAATCAAACAAAACCAGGACCACCAACCTCTGCGCCGGGTGTCGGGCACTCCTCCCCTCCTCGCCGATTGCTCCCGTACATCTCTGGTCGGGGGGCGGTACACCCCAGAAGCTAGAGTATTTACGGCATTTTATCTTCTATGAAGTGCAATCTTTTCCAATTATCTAATTGTTTTGGAGTGTCCTTCCTTGTTGACAATTTCGCAAGGTTCGACTAAAAGGGGTGCTCGACCCGCCGAACCACCCCCCTGAATACGCCCTTGTCACCGGAGTCAAAATGCCATTTGCCATGGTCAATTTGACCAAATTTTTGACTCATCAATGTTGATGAAAAATTTTTGTAACAAAACAAAAATAGTGACCAGTGGTCAACTACTGGTCGTATGGGTGTGTAAAGTATGTATAGAAATGCGGCGTGACTGTTGAATAATATTAATGAATTCTACTTCAAAAAAAATTTTCTAAAAAAAAAAGAAAAAAATTTGACCACAATAGTCAACATGCAAATTGAAATTTTTTTAAAAACACTGCCTCCGGCTCCGGCTCCGGCAAATTTTACCTCCGGTCGTTCGCTACATAATGCTGATTATTAAATTCGACGTTGTTTCGAGTTAAAACAAAGCGCAGAAGCTGTTTAAAAACTGAAGTTGAAATTGGTGGTGAAAGATGATAGTAATTTTCAAATTCTTGCGTAACAATTTCAATTCCATCACGGGCCCGTTGCACAAAACATTTATCAGTGCCGTGTTGCACAAAACACTGACAAATTATCAGTTATCAGTGAATTATCAGTAAACTGCGTTGCACATACTTTACTGATAACTGATAATTATCAGTTCAGTCTTATATGAAATGCATTGGAATTTATCAGTAAATTACTGATAAATGTCGTGCAACGCTACACTGATAACTGATAAAATTTTACTGATAACTGATAACTGATAATTGATAACTGATAAACTTTTGTGCAACGGGCCCCAGCTGTTGGAATATTAGGGTATAGTGTAGGGATGGAAGTCTCGGTCTTGGTCTCGGTCTCGGTCTCGGTCAAAACCCGAGACTAGCCCAGTCTCGGTCTCGGTCTCGGTAGTCGAAAAGTCTCGGTTTGTACCCGGTCTCGGTTTTTCAAATCTGTGAAAATTTTTCCTGTGGTCCCACCTTTGGTTTATATTTTTGGCAGGAAATTTTTTTCGGAAGTGTTCATTTCACCAAAATTTCACTCTAAACAGTGAGATTCTGTCAATTTTTTCAGAAAACAACTTTACCGTGGTTGTTTAGTTTATCAGTAAACACAGTACATACACAAAAATGTATGTTTATGATTAGGTTTCTTATTTCATATTATCTTTCAAGTCAATCAGTGTGATTATTATTATATTTTATTCTTAGTATTAGTGTTTGGCTTGGTTAACTTTTTTGGTGGCTTCGCAATTTCACATATATACTTAACTGTAATTTCCAATTCAAATTAGTATGAGTTTAGCAAAAAATCAAAAAAACTGCGAAAGTTCAACTAAACGCACTACTAAGAACTACATATGCGGTGACACATGCAGTTCGGTAGATGAGATGGGAAGACTCTACTCCCAGTAAAATTTAGTCCCAGGGGATTGAGGGGACTCACAGAGATGTCATGCCGGAGGCAAAGAATGAAAGAGCGTCACGGCGCGCAGGTCTAATTTTTGAGCCAAACCCTTTCTATCTCGGGTGTATTTTAGCAGAACATTGGTAATTCCAATACAATCGGAGCTAATTTTAACTAAATTCGAGCCAAACAGTGTCAAAATTTGCTGTTTTCTGGCAAGAACACGGACAAATTGCGTCTGTTTTGGAACCGAGGTCAAAATTTTACAATTTTCAAGAGGACATGGTCCCACAGTCCCACACAAACGGGAGAAAGAACCAGCAATGTAACCAAAATTGTGATATGGCTGTTATTTATACATAAGGTGTCTGACCATGGTGATGGTCTTGTAATATTATCTGAAAACTTGTAAAAAGTCATCAAATCAATAGGTAAAAAATGGCAAAAATTGATCCAGTCTCGGTTTTGGCGGTCTCGGAATTTGGTCTCGGTCTCGGTAGTCTCGGTTTCGTGGTCTCGGTCTCGGTCTCGGAAAAAAAACCGAGACTTCCATCCCTAGTATAGTGAAACAACGTCAAGCGATACCAGCAAAGAGTTTGGGGGTAATGCAGGCAAATAGTACAATGCGTTTAAAAAGTGAGTTGTGTCTTTTACATATGACGGAAGTTCTTTAACTATCGGTTGGAGTATTTCATCTAGGTAGGCACTCAAATTTTCTGTGACAGTGTTACATCCGAAGGCTATTGGTCGACGAGGCGGATACGGCCATTGTACTATACTATACTATACTAATACTATATACAGATTCCTGACCGCACACACAAGAATTGACTCAGTAGTCAGTGTGGGCAGAAAATTTCAACTTTGACCTTTTTGTTCAAAATTAACGTCAAAACAGTGGCTGGCGGATGCAAAAAGGGGAGAAGTTGGCGGTGCTAAATAATAATTATGTAACAATTTATAAAATACATATATATATATATATATATATATATATATATATATATATGTCAAGAAAGGGAGGGGGGACTCTTACCGAAAGAACGACAGCATCATCATCAGAATGACCCAGGGGGGATTCGAACCACCCATCTCTGGATCTGCAGACCAGCGCTCTACCATTGAGCTACTGGGCCGATGTTGAGCTGTCGTAAATCCCTTTAAGTACTCTAGGGGGCCTATCTTACTTCACATCCCTCCCCTTCTAGTAAACTTCGACCCGAAGTTTCCCTGTGCTGTGTGCACTACTACTTATCTATATGGGGCATGGGCACCCGGGGTGGAGGAGCGCCGGGAGCCGTCCCTATTATATTACCTTCTCTTCTTCTTTCTTCTCTTCTCTATAAGGCAAGTGTCGCGAGGTCTTTTTCTTGCCTCATCTTCTTCTGCGAACACTGCCGGGGACTGATAAGCTCTCACTCCTAGCCGGGACAAGGAGCGGCTCCACTGCAAAGCTACCTCGGCGATAATTCCTCCATATACTCTCTCACCACTCTGCCCATGCCACTCAAGGGGGTATGTCCCCCCAACAACCCATGCCTAACGCTGCCTGACTCAGTTCTGCGACCAGGAGATTCCAAGGTTCGTCGTGGCGGCCTTGCCATGTCAAGAAAGGGAGGGGGGACTCTTACCGAAAGAACGACAGCATCATCATCAGAATGACCCAGGGGGGATTCGAACCACCCATCTCTGGATCTGCAGACCAGCGCTCTACCATTGAGCTACTGGGCCGATGTTGAGCTGTCGTAAATCCCTTTAAGTACTCTAGGGGGCCTATCTTACTTCACATATATATCAGGGTTTTTTTTGTGCAAAACCCTGTGCAAATGCACACTTTTTTAAAATTTTGCACACAAAAATTAAAATTTTGCACAATAATGCACAGTGCCCGATGGG
>JASANF010015258.1:0-17506 GCA_030248245.1 Trissonchulus sp. WLG1_4
TACATCAACAACATATTATATTATTTTATTATATTGAATAAAATTGCTAATTAATTATACAGCGAAAGAATCAAAACTGAATGAGTTGATAATAAATACATAAAAGAACTGTTGAGCTTGGAGTATTTGGCGCAATAACGACTAGCCAAAAATTCGAATTAGTAAAAAAGTCTATAACCTACAAGTAAAACTTCATGTGGACGCAGCGGCTCATTTTGGTCCGAGTCAAACCGCTCTCGAACTATACGCAAGACTGTCAGAGCTTCATCCAGAACCTAAAAAATCAATCCACATCAATAACTGAGCAATGAGTTACAGACTTTATTGATTTCGTACAGCTGTCTAGCTCTATCTGGCACGGCACTGACCATGTGCACAATACAGCTTTTCAAACCAAAAATAATATAGTCAGATGGGGTAAAAAAAATACAAAATATGAGTACAAGGTTTTTTTGCTTTCCTGGATTAAGTTTCTCGGGCAAACTTTTTTCCAACAATACCTCGCGGAGTTGCTCTACAAAACCACATATTAAACTTTTTTCTCTGCATTACTAATTTTATATAAATCGAAAAATAGACGTATTTTTTTACCCCCAGTTTGGGGGAAAAAAAATACGGTCGCGGGGAAAAAAATATGGGTCGATTCTGACCCATCCAAGAAACGCAGGCCAGAATGCTTCTACAGTTATGAAACTCAACTCAGACTTACTCAATTTTTTAATTAAACTCGCACATAAAAGGAAAGGCCACTGAAATTGAAGCCCCAAGAACACCACGACAACTTTTTACACTACACTCTTTTTTTTGAATTTTTTTTCAAAATTTTTTCCATCTACGTATTCTTTCTTTACGGTAAACTGAATCATTTGACGTAAAGATTGTACCGCGGACGCTGAAATTGGTGGCGACGCCCTGCTTGATAGTTTTTGCATACTTAAATATAGCCTTAAATTAGTTAAAATTTCCTTTATTGCTGTCACTATTCAAATCGTGTTGTACCAGAAATTGTTCCCAGATTATGTATTTTAAAGAGTGAATAACCAATATAATCATCAGCTTCGCAACTTAGGCATCTGTGCGTCTGTAATGTGTATTTATGTAGCTGGGCTCATCATTTGAACACCCTTGTGTAGCTGGAACCGCTCTGCTAGCAGTCTGTGGTCGTAATACACTTGGCAGCCGTAGCACCTTCCTGTGCTTACTTTCTTCCGCAAAGGAAGGTGCTTTGGTTTGAAAACACGACATAAAAGTTAAAAGTACCCGTATTTTTTCCCCACAAATTGACCAAACATGGGGGGTAAAAAAAATATGGCTCCCGTACGCGCCAACCAGTACCAATAGAGAAGAACCATTCACAGTTTGAAAGAAGGCTAGTTGACTATGCCATATGCGCAGTTGGTGCCGGAAAACAACTAGACTCCGTGACAAGAGAAGCTTGTCAAAATTTTGTTGACCCTTGTAAAATGAACCATGTTTTGGGTGCATGATTTTGTCAGCTTCGTATTGTATTAGTAGGTAATATGTTTATGTAATGTAGCAGTAGTAGTGCTTCCTTTGTATGTATTCAACAGGCATGTACCTGTTGGGGTTTTTCTTGGAGGGGGGTGTATTTTTTTTACCCCATGTTTCCGATCGTATTTTTTTTACCCCCTCTGACTATATCACATATTGACATTATTAAATCAAATAGTTTTTTGTTAGCCTCTATCAGAAACCAGCAAACAAATAGAACCAACCTTCCCGGGAATGAAGCAACAGAGGCCGCTGTCAATGTACTTTCGATAGGTCATGGATAAGAGAGACAGCCGGGTCTCAATGGCGCCCAGAATGTCCGCGTGACGAGCCAAGCGATGAGTTCTACGCTCTGATTCTCGCCGCGGCAGCTGTAAAACAATATAGTGGTGCGGGGGTAAAACCCTATTTTCAACTTTTCGGGTCGTCCTGTGCTCCTGTGCTCCGCAAAAGTGCGCAAGAAAGTCTACAAGTATCTAGCCCTTAGTCGGACAGTTCAATCAAACCAATCAGGCTGAAACTTGGCCCAGCAGTAGCCCACATGTATGCGCAAAATCGTATGATCCGGATTTTTTATATGTTATCTCGAACCAGAAATAAAAGTCAAAATGTCAAAATATAGCGTTTTTTGAGTCTGCCAAAATCGAGTGACTTTAGGTATATATCGGTGCACTGCTCAGACCCTAAACAAAAATTTGGAAAATATGGTACATAGAGGTTGAGATATGACTTTAGGCTATCGAATCATGTAAAAATCAACTTCGTCAGTATATGTATATTAACCAAAATTTCGAGTAAACGGACGATTTGTAACCACAAAAGCCCTTAAGGTGGTAGTAACGAATGTGCAGTGGTTTTTAAATTTTTGAAAAAAATTAGTTGATTCAAACTGTATTTTTTGAAAATAACGTCTGTAAAAAATTGATTCATATACACAAAATGACAAATGAAGTAAGCGGCATCATGTGAAAAATTTTTTAGAACAAGCCAAGCCAACAAGCCAAACTACACAACAGGAGAATGGAATTTTAACAGTTTTGGCCACTTTTCTTAGCGCATGCGCAACGCATAAACACAAAAATAAATATGAATAAACTTTAGCAAATTTTCTAGACCCAAAATGAAAATTTTTTCAATTGCTTATATTTTTGCGCAGATATAGAACCCGAAAGTTGAGTGTGAATAGACACTTTTTACTTTGAAACCGTATATTTCATTATATAATTGACAAATCATAAAATCGTTCATTTTGGGTCTAGATAATTCACTTTTAAATATTTGTGCCATTTTTCGCATTTTTTTATTCTTTAAACTCGTCAAAAAGTGGCCAGATTTGAAAGCGCTCAAAAAAGACAAATTGGTATACTTTTAACACGTGCCATACAAATCATCTTTATAGTTGTACAATAAAACTTTGCTTAAATGTAGAAGGAAAGTAGCGCTTTCTAACGCTATAAAAACTATGATATAAAGTTAATTAATTATTGAATACTATCTTGTTGAAAAACACTGCACATTCGTTACTACCACCTTAACCTAGAAAATCCTGAAAACTAAGCCTAGATGACTGGCATATTTTTATGCCACACTTTATGGTGGGTGATATTATACGCAATCTAACAATTAGATCTGCAATTAATAACAGTCGTACCAAGCCTTTAACTCTTTGCATCATGTTACTGTAGTTCTGTTCCACTCGTGCAAATCCAGCATTCAAAATATTCTGACTCATGACATCAAACTTTTTGCAAACCTAAAACAGATGCATATAAATTGTAATCGCATTTATTATACATAGATTTTTTATAACATCTGTCAACAGAAAGCGACCACATCGCCGGTAAATTTTTGAACAATGAGACTTTCAGTTTGAAACAACGAAATTGCATACATATATACAAAACCACTATATAGCTATAGATAGAACCTTACTAACTCAGTACTAAGTTAAGGTGGTAGTTCCAGAATCGCAGTTTTTATACATGATGCTATTTGCAAAGCTCTTTTTCAGAACAACCAGTAAAGCAGGAATAAAATGGCTACAATTTTTCGCAACAAGACTCAAATCTGTCTACTATCACGTTTTAATCGCTGATAAAATCCCACGTTAAGACTAGCTACTCCATTGGCTTACAGTTCAGTAAGCCATCGCGGTAGCTAGCCTTAACCATGGTATTTTGCACCAAATAGAAAATGCTCTGGGTGTTTTCTGGTGTAGTTTAAGAAAATCGTAGTCTCATTACTCATAATGTATAAATCTGTCTGAAAAATGGGTCACTGCGATTATGGAACTACCACCTTAACTTCACTGTCAATCTGTCATATTATGTGACTACATATATAATAGAAAGCATATGTAATGAGAATTCACATTTAGCAATATTACTCATCATTCATTTATCGTTCCTTCATCGTCAAATTTTGCGCAGTTCTTAAACATTATATCCTCATGTTAAATAACACAGATTTCAGTCATGAAATATCTCCACTAAAGTCATGATATCATACCATATCCAACTAAAATGATAACCTTACTTCTCTTAGGCGCGACACTTCATGATACGACAAATAACTTAGTATTTCACTTAGAACTTCCGCTGGAAGAGCAAACAAAACACTTGTTTGAGATGAACCAAGACCACGCTTCTTATCCATATTGCTGACAATACAAATGAAGAGATAATCTAGAATAACAAGCTAAGCTAAGCCAGTTTTCGGAGGTTTTTTGTTTATTACAAAAATTAAAAAGATTATACCGATACCGAATGTAAACCATAACCCCACCAATCTGATCTCTAGCCCCCGAAATAGCTGTCGCCCTTTTTGATAAAATTGCGCAAAATTGGATTTAGGCAGAAATACTGCATAAACTGAAAACCTGCTGCTACCATTGAAAGACTAACTTCTAAGCCACTAAATGCTGAAAAAAATTTGTAAATCGGTCCGAGCTTTGAAAACTTACAAAACTTTTTCTGAAGCTACCCGGACCAGGCAGGATCAAGATTCGGTGGGGGGGGATTATTTTTGCCCATAAATCGCTTCCTACCTCATCTTCAGCCCCCTTAAAAATATAGAACCAGTATCCATGAGGGGAGGATGGGGGACCCTTCCCCCGACCCCCAAAATTGAGGAGCCGGGGGGAGGTTCCCCAAAATTTGGGCAAAATTTAGGAAAAATGGCCCTTTTTTGCGAAATTTTTGCAAAGTTTTGCCAATTTTAGGGTATTTTTGTTCGATCCGAGGGGGCCTCCCCAAATTTTTGACCCCGTTACATGTACAGGCAGGAAATTTCAACTTTAAACTAAATTTGCGTTGCGCTCAGCCTTGGCCGGAGGAAACTTTTCTATTAACTAGCGAAAAACCGGCTGTACTAAAACGGCTCTAACTTCCTTAATAGTAAATTTTTGGCGAGATTTTGCTATTTTTGAAATCTATAGTGGTGCGGGAAAAAAACCCTATTTTCAACTTTTCGGGTCGTCCTGTGCTCCACATAAATCGGATCCATTAATGCTCGTGGCTGTTATAACGGCCATCTTTCGCCTAACTGTTGCACTAATAAAATGGATTGTAACCACTCACGTTTCTGAGTAATGAGTCTCGAAACCTCCGGGAAAAAAAACCCTATGCGGGAAAAAAACCCTAATGCGGGGAAAACCATATCACTTTTTCTGGTTGTTCTATTAGCAGGGAATATAAACACAATTTCATCGTGTTCTACAACTCTTAGGCTGCAGTATGGACTAAAAAAATCGTTTCTGCGACATCCATGTGACTCACAATGATTCTTCAAAAATCGACCCGTTTTGGCAGAAATGACTTCTGCCCAAATAGGCATTTTTTTCGTATTTAAAAGCATTAAAAACAGATTTTTGCGCTTATTACGTGAGAAACAGCGGACAAACACCGCCCGCGTCTATCATTCTTGGATTTAATTGGTACGCAGCAGCTAAAACCTAAATATTGCAAAAAATGCCAAATTTTGGTGAAACATCATCAAAACTGGTTTCGTATGGGGTGTCGGGGTATGGCCCAAAATGACAAAAAACGACGTTTTGCGGCCGAATAAACGGTTTTAATGAACTCTACGCATGTTGTTAGCCCAGATGAACTAACTTTAGTAGCAACAATGGGTGAGTTTAGCAAAAAAATGCCGCCAAACAAAATAGGGGTTTTTTTCCCCGCAATAGGGTTTTTTTTCCCGCACAAACTTTGACCAGTCACTGGTCAACCACAGCGTTTTTCACGGTTTTCGAGCTTCAGAAGTATAGAGGAAAGGTAACTCTCTTGAAAAATGCGAACGGCGTTCGCCAAAAGTGTTTTTGTGAAAAATTATGACAAGTCAAAAATTTGGAAAATTTTGTCACTTTGGAATTTTTCAACATGCAAAATTTTGAAATTTTATAAAAAACGCTACAGGCCTCAAAACTGCACAGAAATTGGTGTGGTAAGTCAGTTTGGGATGCGCTTTCCACCTGCATACTCAAAAAGGTCCTATGTCGTGAGGTTCGGCCAGGAAGCACTAGGGTTTTTTTCCCCCGCAAAACGCGTAGGGTTTTTTTCCCCGCACCACTATACACACTTAGACAAAGCGTTTCCAGGTATCGCAGAGTTTCTCGCATGTCTGTTAGCTAAGAAATTGAAGGTTAAAGTTCAGGCAAAATTTCAATTTTGACTGTAAAATTTCTATAGTACTGACTACTGTGCAAAAAAGTTCCCTGTTCGTCGGCGTACGACGAGCTTCGTCGTTCGCGAAAAGTGACGAACGTCGAACAGTGGCCGGAAAGTGACGAACAAAAAATTTTTCCAAAAGTGCTCCAAAACACATTTTCAATGTAAAAATGTGAAAATTTGAAAATTTTTTGTTCGTCACTTTCCGGCCACCGTTCGTCACTTTTCGCGAACGACGAAGCTCGTTGTACGCCGACGAACAGAGAACTTTTTTTGCACAGTACTGTAGGCAGGAAATTTCAACTTTAAACTAAATTTGCCTTGCGCTCAGCCTTGGCCGGAGAACTAGACTTACAGCACTGTGCAAAAAAAAGTTCC
Source organism: Trissonchulus sp. WLG1_4 (assembly GCA_030248245.1). Lineage (NCBI taxonomy): Eukaryota > Metazoa > Nematoda > Enoplea > Enoplida > Ironidae > Trissonchulus > Trissonchulus sp. WLG1_4. Next base: position 6,558 of record JASANF010015258.1, read on the forward strand.
CTGTTTGTCGGCGTACGACGAGCTTTGTCGTTCGCGAAAAGTGACGAACCGTGGCCGGAAAGTGACGAACAAAAAATTTTCGAATTTTCACTTTTTTACATTGAAAATGTGTTTTGGAGCACTTTTGGAAAAATTTTTTGTTCGTCACTTTCCGGCCACCGTTTGTCACCTTTCGCTGACGACGAAGCTCGTCGTACACCGACGAACAGGGAACTTTTTTTGCACAGTATATACTGTAGCTGTCGCCCTTTTTGACAAAATTGCGCAAAATTGGATTTAGGCAAAAATACTTCATCAAATAAAAACTTGCTGCTACCATTGAAAGAGCAACTTCTAAGCTACTAAATGCAGAAAAAAAATGTGAATCGGTCCGGGCTTTGAAAAGTTACAAAACTTTTTCTGAAGCTATCCGGACCAGGCTGATAAAGCGTTACAGCACAAGTACGGTTCAGGACAAATTTCGAGCTATAGCTGCAATTTTTTTTTAAATATAAAGCTAGTTAGGGTGTTTAGTGTGGTAAAGTTATTCCTGATGCTTCTTAGCAGGTTTTTACTTTAATTCAGACCTAAGGCTTAGGGCCGGTATTCATAAAAGTCGGGATAAAAAGCTAGGCTTTTTATCCGTAAGTCTGGCTTGAAAAAGCCGGGATAAAAAGCTAGGCTTGTATGCAAGCCTGGATTTTTATCCGAGCTTTTTTCTCATTCCAGGCTTGTTCAAGCCTGGATTTTTATCCGAGCTTTTTGGGGTTTTTGACAAAAATCAATAAAATATGTGTAGAAGCCGGGATTAAAATCCAAGCTTGATTTTTATGAATACCATAAGCTCGGCTTTTTATCCCAGCTTTTATGAATACCAAAAAGCCTGGATAAAAAGCCGAGCTTGGTTTTATGAATACGAAAAGCCGGGATTTTAAGCCGGGCTTGCTCAAAGCTCGGATAAAAAGCCGGGCTTGCCCTTTTATGAATACGGGTGTAGGTGTCAGTGGGATAAATGGGTGGACCGGATAAATGTCAGTGGGATAAAGTGCCATTCTAAATTTTAGCAAAAAACGCCGTTTAAATGTTGAATTTAGGCTCAAAATGTGAGAAACCAACAACCAACATTTGAATTTTACTCAAAAGTTAAAAAGTTGAATTTTCGTATTATGTCTAAAACCAAATTCTAACCGGTTTAGAAAGTTGGTTTTAAGGTTTTAGGATCAAAAGTCCAAAATTCTACTTTAGACTTTCAGTTGGTAAAAATTTTTACAACACAAAAAGAAAAAGTGAGCTACAGTACTGTGCAAAAAAAAGTTCCTCGTTCGTCGGCGTACGACGAGCTTCGTCGTTCGCGAAAAGTGACGAACAGTGGCCGGAAAATGACGAACAAAAAATTTTCGAATTTTCACTTTTTTACATTGAAAATGTGTTTTGGAGCACTTTTGGAAAAATTTCTTGTTCGTCACTTTCCGGCCACCGTTCGTCACTTTTCGCGAACGACGAAGCTCGTCGTACGCTGACGAACAGGGAACTTTTTTGCACAGTACTGTACAATGATACGATTATGTGCTCTTGTTACGTGATCCAGCAAGTTACGGTAACGTACTCTTGTCGTAGGGCGGGACTGTTTATGATTATGACAGCGGGATAAAAATAAAATACCCGTTACTACATACGTTACGTTTCAAAGTTGGATTTCGAAATTTAGGATTTTGGGTTCGAAAATCCTAAAACCTACTTTCAACATTTCTTCAAAGTTCAGTTTTTAATTTTTTTCAAAACGCAATAAATTTAGGTTTTAAAAGCTGTGCGGACATCGTGCCAACCTAGATCCTACTGAAATTTAAGTTGAAACTAAGATTTAAGCTATTTTTTGGCTAAAACCGACTTTTGAAAAAGTTTTAAAAGTAGGATTTAGGAATTTTGAACGAAAAATCCTAAATTCAACTTTATAATTTGAGTTAAAACTAGAATGGCACGATGTCCCACTGACACTTCTGATAGCGGGATATAAAAAATAATAGTTTAACTGAATTTCAAAGTTGGATTTGAGATTTTAGGATTTTGGACTTGAAAATCCTAAAACCTACTTTCAACTTTTTTTACATTTCCGTTTTTAAATTTTTATTCAAAATGCAATAAATTTAGGTTTTAAGCTGTGCGGACATCTTTGTCAGTGGGACATCGTGCCATTCTACTTTCAACTGATATTTCAAAGTAGGAAGTCCAACTTTCTACTTCCTACTTTTGTCTCAAAGTTAGAAGTTGATTTTAAAAAGTATATACAAAAATTATTTTTTGAACTCTGCGGACATCGTGCCAACCAAAATTTTATTGAAAATTGAAGTTGAAAATCAAATTTAAACTAATATTATGTCTAAAACCAACTTCTAACTGGTTTTGAAAGTTGGTTTTAAGGTTTTAGGATCAAAAGTCCAAAATCCTACTTTAGACTTTCAGTTGGTAAACATTTTTACAACACAAAAAGAAAAAGTGAGCTACAATGATACGATTATGTGCTCTTGTTACGTGATCCAGCAAGTTATGGTAACGTACTATTGTCGTTGGGCGGGACTGTTGATGATAGCGGGAAAGAAAAAATAATGGTTTAAGGGGGTAATTGCGTTTTTAGGTGTTTTTTTGGAAAGCCATAGCTCAGCGTTTACCAATTTAAATCGCAAACGGTCTTTTGCATTAAGTACACCCATGTTTTGCCTGAAATTTTGCTGTGTATGGAAAGTCAACCATTGGTCATCTTTTTAGGACAAGCGTTTAAAAGTTGGTCCTTTCCAAAATTCATGTTTTTTTACAAAAAGTTTGCGCCACAGCTCTGAATCATACAATTACCTGTTGGGGCTGAAAGTTGGCAAGATTTTTAATGCGTCCAAAATCCCCAGGCATGTCCCCCACTTTTTTGATAACTAGTCAATTTACTGAGAAAATAGTTTGCAAACGAATGCACCGAAAATTTAAAGTGTTTTCTTATAATTAAAGCCCTCTAAAATGGTCCATAGGTAAAATTTCGAAAAAGTGAGTGACATGCCTGGGGATTTCGACCTTTACAGTAATGTGCCAAAAATTCTTGCTCAGCCGTCATTTGTAACTTGAGTTCTGTGGGCGCAAAGTTTAGATAGAAATCACAAAAACCTTGAAAATGCAACTACCACCTTAAGGTGGCACTCCTGAAATGTGGGTTTTGGCCATTATTTTGAAAACGCGCAAAAATAAACATGCCTCGTAAGAACAAAAGTTGTTCAGAAGTGAATTTCCTTTAATTTGATGCCCATATCACATGAAAAAATTTTTAAAATTTTTGAGCTTTTTGAGCAAGAAAAATAGATTTTTTCAGAAATCGCCTTAAGCCCGGTTCATAGTTGTCCGTAAGGGCTGTCCGTGTCCGAGTCCGTGTCCGTGTCCGTAAGAGTAGTTTGATTCACAGTTGTCCGGATGTCCGTAAGAATTTGTCCGTGAGTGTCTGTAAGGGCTGTCCGGATGTCCGGAAGGTAAGTTGAATTCTGTTCAACTTTTGTCCGTGTCCGTAAGGAATTAGCCAATCAGATTGTAGCCTTTATAGTCACGTGTACGTGTGTGCACATAAAATTCCTCCGCGCATAGTAAAATAATGTTAAATTTGTCGTAATTTCAGCTAAACAGCTTGCTTTTCATGAGTGCAGAACGTTTTTATTGATTTTTTTAAAACTTGCGTTCACACACTCGTCTGCTGCACAGCAAAGATGTTGGTGTTATTTTATATGCATACGCATTGTCCGTAGAGTGTCCGTAGCAGTATGAATTAATGCTGCTGACGGACACGGACACGGACAAATGTTGCGGACAACCTTCCGGACACGGACACGGACTCGGACACGGACAACTACGGACAGTTCCGCATTACTATGAACTATGCTTTACAAGCCAATGCATTTTACACGTATGTAATGAATTTGAAAGACTAAAAAACACAACCAGCTGCGTTTTAGTTAAACACACTTTAAAATATTTGGCGTTTTATTGAGCGTGGTGTAATTTTTTTGTGAAATAACGCAGTATTTTTTGCATGAGACAGAAATATAGTGCGTGTGAATACAAACGCAAATTTTCGGCTCACGATTTTAAAAAATTGGCTCAACAAAAAAAGTTAAAATTTGGCACATTAATGCACCTTGTCATCTTCGAGCGGTCGCAAAATTTGATTTTTGGCAAATCGATTGTATTTAAAAAATTTAGCCAAATTTATGTTTTTCAAAAATCGCGATTTTAGTGTTTTTCGATATATCAATCATATTCATCAAAAATGACTTTTTGCGACCGCTCGATCACGTTGAGGCAAGCAAAATGAGCTATTGATTGTCCAACAGCTACTTACAACTGTACTTGCGAAGAGAAATCGCAAGCCGAAATTCCACTCACGTTTGGTCTACAGTGAATGCTAATTTGTATCAATCAACTTCATTTTTTGTATTTAGGCATACTTTTACACCAGCTTGCCATTGTGTATCTAAAATTGGCCCCAAACTGCCGTTTTTTGAAAAGTCACATTTCAGGAGCGCCACCTTAAGGTGGTGCTAACGAATGTGCAGATTTTTTTAACTTTTGAAAAAATTTAGTTAATTCAAACGACATTTTCTCGAGAATAAAGTCAGCAATGAATTAAATTGTATTTTTATAATGACAATTATATTAGCGGGATCATGTGAAAAATTTTTAGGAGCAAGCCAAGCCAACAAGCCAAACTACACAACAGGAGAACAGAAATTTAACAGTTCTGGCCACTTTTCTAAGCGCATGCAAAACGCAAAAACACAAAAATGAACACGAATAAACTTTTGCAAATTTTCTAGACCCAAAATGAAAATTTTTTAAATTGCTTTTATTTTTGCGTAGATATAGAACCTGAAAGTTGCGTGTGAATAGACACTTTTGACTTTGAAAGCTTATATTTCGTTTAGCATTTGACAAATCATGAAATCGTGCATTTTGGGTCTAGATAATGTATTTTTAAATATTTGTTCCATTTTTCGCATGTTTTTATTGTTTAAACTCTTCAAAAAGTGGCCAGATTTGAAAGTGCTCAAAAAAGCCAAATTGGTCCACTTTGAACACTTGCCATACAAATCATATATATATATATAGTTGTGCAATGATACTTTGCATAAATATAGAGGAAAAGTCGCGCTTTCGAACGGTATAAAGAATGTGCTTTTATGTTAATTATTGATTGAATACCAGCCTGTTGAAAAACACTGCACATTCGTTAGTACCACCTTAAGGTGGTAGTAACGATTTCGACGATTTCTTACATTAGAAATTACAGAAATCTTTTTTTCGAAGCGAATAGTAAACTAGTCTAAAAGTAACCATAATTTTATGAAACTAGATCAAAATATACACAAATAATATTTTATTCAGTTCAAAATGTACAAGATAAGACTAGCTACCACGTTGGCTTACTGTTTAGTAAGCCAATTTAGTAGCTAGCCTCAAACTAAGAATTTTGACAAATAAAAAAAACCAACATCACAATTTTAGTCTAGTTTACAAAAATTATTGCGGTTTTGCTGTGAGTTTCAAAATTGCGACAAAAACGTGCTTCAAAGTTATATCGTCGAAATCGTTACTACCACCTTAACTGAATTTCAAAGTTGGATTTAAGATTTTAGGATTTTGGGCTTAAAAATCGTGAAACCTACTTTTAACTTTTTTTAAAAGCTCAGTTTTTAAATTTTTGTTCAAAATGCAATAAACTTAGGTTTTAAAAGCTGTCCGGACATCGTGCCAACCTAAATCCTACTGAAATTTAAGTTGAAACTAAGATTTAAGCTATTTTTTGGCTAAAACCGACTTTTGAAAAAGTTTTAGAAGTAGGATTTAGCAATTTTGAACGAAAAATCCTAAATTCAACTTTATAATTTGAGTTAAGGTGGCGCTCCTGAAATGTGACTTTTAAAAAACGGCAGTTTGGGGCCAATTTTAGATACACAATGGCAAGCTGGTGTAAAATTATGCCTAAATACAAAAAATGAAGTTGATTGATACAAACTAGCATTCACTGTAGACCAAACGTGAGTGGAATTTCGGCCTGCGATTTCTCTTCGCAAGTAAGTAGCTGTTGCACAAGCAATAGCTCATTTTACTCACCTCAACGTCATCGAACGGTCGCAAAAAGTCATTTTTGATGAATATGATTGATATATCGAAAAACACTAAAATCGCGATTTTTGAAAAACATAAATTTGGCTAAATTTTTTAGATACTATCGATTTGCCCAAAATCAAATTTTGCGACCGCTCGAAGATGCCAAGGTGCATTTATGTACCAAATTTCAACTTTTTTCGCTTAGCCAATTTTTTAAATTCGCAAGCCGAAATTTGGCGTTTGTGTTCACACGCACTATATTTCTGTCTCATGCAGAAAGTATTGCGTTAGTTCACAAAAAAATTATACCACACTCAATAAAACACCAAAAATTTTTAATTACGTTTCAGTAAAACACAGCTGCTAGTGTTTTTCAGCCTTTTAAATTCATTACATACGTGTAAATGCACTGGCTTGTGAAGGCATTTCCGTGAAAATCTATTTTTCTTGACAAAATTTGCTCAAAAATGTTCAAAAATTTTTTATGTGATATGTACATGAAATTTAAGGAAATTCACTTCTGATCAACTTTTGTTCTTACGATGCATGTTTATTTTTGCGCGTTTTCAAAGCAATGGCCAAAACCCACATTTCAGGAGTGCCACCTTAAGCCCGGTTCATAGTAGTCCGTAAGGGCTGTCCGTGTCCGAGTCCGTGTCCGTGTCCGGAAGGGTAGGTGGATTCATAGTTGTACGGACGTCCGGAAATGTCCGTGTGTCCGTAAAGCGCGAATGGTTCATAGTTGTCTGGATGTCCGGAAGAAGTTGTCCGGTAATGTCCGTAAATGGTGTCCGGATGTCCGTAAACACAGTTGACTCGAGTTCAACTTTTGTCCGTTTCCGTAGCAATACGACCAATAAGAATGGGGCAAGACTTAGCACGTGATAGTTTGCCGGCCAATTGTGATCATACAGGCCACCTAGTGAAAAAATGTTTCAGATCTCACACATACTAAATATAATACGTACGTACGTACAGACTGCCGGATCCGCTGTTGTCTTTAGCTGCCTGCTCTGCTGTGTATATTGTTTATATGTTCTGTTTGGAGTGTTATAATTTGTCATTGCTCATTGCCCTAATTTCTTTATATTTTAGCTAAATTTTAGTTTGTAATTTCAGTTTGTTTTTTCACTCACAAATGGGTAAGGAGTTTATTACTCAATCTCGCAGATTAAATTTCAGTTTGAAATTTACGGAAGTCTGCCAGATTTTTATGAGATGTCCGTTTTTATGGCTGCAAATGGAAGCCTCAACCCTGTTATATTAGATGGGAAATCTGAAAGGATGGGGTTGCAGCGCAGCTTAAATTTAAAAAAGAGACAACCGATTGATCTATAAGCTTTAGTTTTCGGGGAGGGGTTGGCGGCCACCGACTTCAAAACACGGATTCATTGCCCCCGTTTTAAAATAGTTAGCCTTTTCCCACTAAGTGAAATCGTTCACAAGAGTCCCCCCTTTGGTTTTTGTCGCCCTGCCGAAAAAATTTCCCATACGTCTCCAATTGCCAAAATTTGTCCTGAAACTTAAAAATTCGCAAAATTTTTTCCTGCCACGTATGTACAAAGTAAGTAAATTTAGAATTTGATTTAAATTTTTTGAAGACTGATGTCATTACAGTTCAATATTTCAATGAACTACCAAATCCGGGGCTATATAACGTGAACAGCTCTTTGAACTGTTTATTTGTAATTTAGATATTAGTATTAGGCGTAATTTTAAGCCCACTGCCACACAATAAAACCTGCGGTTAAAGGGGGCTCAGGGTCATGGGTCCCCGCGGGTTGGGTTGGAAAATTTAACCAGCGGGTACCCTTTCCAGGCTGCGCGGGTCGCTTCATTTTTTTCTGATCCACAAAGCCTGAAAAATTACCACTTATTTTACTTATAGAGAAATATGGGTACTACAAATTACTGCCCCTCGGTTGTACAACAACTTAATACAGATTTACACTTAGAATTTAGACTTGGCATCAGCTGAAAACAACCAATGTGGTTCACGTGTCGACTTACGACACTGGTTGGGTCGTGGGTTACCCACGAGCATTAAGCCGCGGATTGGTTTGGGTCGCGGGTCTAAGTTTCGACCCGCGTCCACCCCTGCCCCCGGGGGGCCACTCAAATCAAAAATCAAAGTTCTTCAATTTTGCTTATTTTCACAAATGTTACTCCCCCAAGGCACCTCTACCTCAGATAAAAACAATTAAGCTTGAAGGTGCATTTTTGGTTCTGTGCAAAGTTCAGTGCAGTATATACATATATGTATGTCAGTGTATTTACATACGCAATTGTGCAAAAAACCTCGATAAATAGCCATTAGTTGGGCAGGTCTAGAACATACAAAACATAGTCAATCACACTTGGCATAGTACTAGACCACATATGTGCGCAAAATCGTATATCCGGATTTTCGATATGTATTTTCAAATAAAAAATCGAGGGCAAAATGTGACAAAATGGCCGTTTTTTGGTCCGGCCAAATTTTAGTGACTACATTTGGCGTCACTGCACACGCCACGGGCAAAAATTTAAAAAAACTGGATCCGAGGGGTTGAGATATGATATTAGGCTATCGAATCATGTAACAATCAACTTCACCAGTATTAACAAAAATTTCGGGTGAAGGGACTTTTTGTGCACACAAAAAACGTTTTTTTGCGACTATGATTTCCAGGTAATATTGAATTTTTAAAAATCCCTAGTCAAAAATTGGCAATAGCTTTGGTTCCAGGTTTTTACATCTGTGATGCGCCTTCACAGGGCCTATAAATGTGTGCAAATTTGAAGCAGATCGGAGAACCAAAAATTTTAACTATACAGGAACCCCCCTTCACTTAAGCAATGTGCAAATGCGACATTTTTTAGCGCAAAATTAGTATTTTTTTGGCCTTTTGCACCAACCTTATTCTCGAGCTATTCTTATTCTCTTGCTATTCTGCGTGCTGTTCACCAGTTTACGGTATTCAAACATTATATTCACTGTGTGGTGATTAGTTAAGGGGTCACCCATTGTCTACGAAACAGTGATAACTAGATATAATGAATACGTGTTTAGGGTTGAATGAGATCAGCTATTCCTGAGTTATTCTATTCTCGAACTATTCTATTTTGGTGCAAGCCATTGTTTTACAATTACACAATACATTTCTACTCATTTCCTTAAAGGTGAACGGTAAAAATTGCGGTTGGATGAGCTCGAGGGTCTGCAATTAACCCAGTCTGCAGTTAGCTCGGGCATCACAATTTAGCTTCTACAATTGTGCTTTTATTACTCCGCCAGAGCACCTCTACCCCTAATCAGAGCAGTTAACAGAGGCCTGAACGGGCCTATTATTTTGGCCCGTGGCCCGGCCCGTTGCCTTCCGTCGTCGGCATATATATACATCACATTTTTGCACCAACTTTTACCAAAACTACCACTGTATATATATATATATATATATATATATATATATATATACAGTATATATATATATATATATATATATATATATATATATATTTATATATATATACTGTATATATATATATATATATACAGTATATATATATATATATACATACAGTATATATATTTATATATATATATATATATATATATATACTGTATATATATATATATATATATATATATATATATATGCATGGTAGTTTTGGTAAAAGTTGGTGCAAAAATGTGATGTATATATATGCCGACGGAAGGCAGCCACGGGCCCGATTAGGCCTCTGTAGTAGGGTAGAGGTGCTCTCGCGGAGCGCAATTGTAGAAGCTAAATTGTGATGCCCCGAGCTCATTGGGTGAGTTGATTGCAGACCCTAAAAACTAATCTAGACCGCAAAATTTTAGCGCCTTTAAGGAAAAAATGAGTAAAATATTGTAATTGTAAAACTGCACCAAAACTAGAATAGTTAGAAAAATAGAATAACTCAGAATAGCTGATCTCATTCAACCTGGACACATTATTAATTATGTATCTAGCATACACTGTTTTGGTAAATAATAATAACCTAGTAATCACCACGTGGAATAATGTTTGAATACGTAAAGTAGATTGGAGCACACGCAAGAGAATAAGAATAGCTCGAGAATAAGGTTGGTGCCGAGGCCAAAAAATTGTAATTTGTCAAAATGTGGCGTCACATTTGCTTAAGTGAAGGAGGTTCCTGTATAGTTAAAGCTGAGATTTCCCGATCTGCTTTTCGAGAGGTGCCGCGCGTTTATAGGCCCTGTGAAGGCGCATGCATGGAAACCTGAAACGAAGCTATTGCAATTTGACTGGGTTTTAAACTCAATATTACCTGGAAATTAGGTAGTCGCGAAAAACGTTTTTGTGGCGATCCCTTCACCGAAAACTGTAATCTGGTATGAAGTTGATTGTTACATGATTCGATAGCCTAATATCATATCTCAACCCCCCCTCCCAGATCCCTTTTTAAATTTTTGCCCGTATCGTGACGCCAAATGTAGTCACTAAAATTTCAGCAGGACCCAAAAAACGGCCATTTTGTCACATTTTTGCTCAATTTTTTATTTGAAAATCGTGTGGAAATCCGGATATACGATTTGTGCTATGCCAGATTATGTTTTGTATGTTTTCTACACGCCCCAACTAATGGCTATTTATCGAGGTTTTTTGCACAATTGCGTATGTAAATACACTGAGACATACATATATGTATATACTGCACTAAACTTTTGGATTCCAAAATACCACCCTTCAAGCTTAATTGTTTTTATCTGAGTAAAATTATGGGGGTGACATTTGTGAAAATCAGCGAAATTGAACTTTGATTTTTGGGGTACAGTGGCCCGGGCCAACGCGTGTAATTCCTGGATA